>VXAZ01010492.1:35420-50351 GCA_013399875.1 Gymnorhina tibicen | reverse complement strand
TCAGGGGAGACCTTATCACTCTCCACAACTGCCTGAAAGGAGGCTGTGCCCAGGTGGGTCAAGCTCTTCTCCCAGGTAACCAGTGACAGGACAAGAGCATAGAGTCTCAAGCTGCACCAGGGGAGGTTTAGGTTGGACATCAGGAAAAATTTTTCATGGAAGGGGTTGTCAAGCACTGGAATGAGCTGCCCAGAGAAGTGGTGGTCACCACACACAGCAGTGTTCAAGAAATGACTCGACATGCCACTTCATGCTATGATTTACTTGAAAGGGAGGTGTTTAGTCAAAGATTGGACTCAATTATCTTGGAAGACTTTTGGATCTATGAACACTGTGGAGAAAGAGTCTGGGAGTGCCCCAACAGGAGGTAATGCTGCCCATGACCACTATTAGATAAGATTAGATAACATGACTGCTGCTCTACCATAATAAGGCCTTGTGTAAGCACTTAAAATGTGAATGTTGGCAGATTAAAAGAGGTCTTTTCCAAGGACCCAACCTTAACTGAAGGAGTAGTCCTGTTAATTTCACAACTTTACTTGCCTAAATACATACCACTCTTGTGAAGAAAGTGGTATATTGTTTAGCCCTAAACAAATTAGAATATGCAAAGCAGATTGATAGGTGAGGAGACCATTAAAAGATGAAAAGGGATCACAGAGTTTGTTTTGTTTTGAAAGTTTGTTCAATTATTCTTTACAAGGGTACGGAATGGGAGATATTTGCATTTTGTTTTTGTTAAAAGTAATCCAACCCTTTCCTACCTTCTATTTTAGCAGATAGATAAGCCAGTTTATGAAAATATCTTTGATTTTCCGTTTCCCTTCTGAAGACTGGTATGTCCCTGGAACACACTGCCTCTGGAGCACAACACCCCAGTCTGCTTGCTTTCCCAACACACTCCTATGGTACAGATACATCTGAGATCATCTGGAAAGCTTTTCCCACTGAACCTGAAAGCTTTCTGGGAGACATCTGTGCTCCTTCAGGCTAAGCTGGATAAGCAGCAGCAAGAAAACAAAACCTTCTTCAGAAGTTTAGATGCACTGGTGGTAATGCAAAATAAAAATAAGAGAGGGAGCATGATGATTTCTATTTAAATCATGGTTGCAGCTCCTCATAACTTTCTGTGTAAAGGGTTGTTTGAAAAAAGTTCAAGCAATAATTTTTACTGTAGAATAAGGTATAAATCTTTAACACAGAGATAGAAATAGAGAAGTTAGCATTCAGCCCAACAGCAGAGTGCTTTCTGCATGTCCCATGAATTTTATAGTTACTTCAGTTGAATTCTCAGTCTTTGAAAACTGGATTTATGTATATTCATTAACAATTGTTCATATAAACATTTGCCAATGACTGCTAAAAGCCCCGTAGTCTGCTTTTTACCTTGTTTATCTGCAGTTAGGTGTTTAGAGCTCTCAAGCCAGAGAGGTGCTACATCCAGATCCTTTTGCCAAAAAACATGCCCTAGAGAAAAAATATTCATGGGGATTTGTTTCCATTATGAAATTTTGTCTTTCAGTTCAGTAAAGAGCAGGGATGTTACTTGCTGGTATTAGTACACTCCTTTCCTTTACCATCACTGGCTGCTCACAGGCTGTCACCTTCTACCCATGTTGAGAGTGGAAGTGTTTTTTGATGAAAGGTTTGAAGATGTTTTTTGATATATCTTTTATAAAGATATTTAATAGTTTGTTCTAATTCAGTGTGAGTATACCAGATCACTTATTTCACTAAAGTATGAGCCTTGAACCAACTTAATCAATGATACAGGAAAATAATATAAACTCAGGTTTCTAAAGAAGCTGACAAATCAAGTTGAAATTAATAGGAACAAAAGAGATATCATATAATTTTCTTTCTGCACAGTTACTCTCTGTAATTTCTGGGGCTTTGTTTGAGGCCCACTTTTTCTTGCAGAGAATATTGTCAAGGATAGCAAGGAACTCTTCCACAATATATATTAGTGTTGCTTTTTTACATATACCAGTCATAAAATTTACTGAACATAGGTTTTTAGATTAAATTATTAATTTGGACATTTAGGGCAATATAAGTAAAAAGCCCTTCAAGGTAACTAAGACTTCATTTTAATTGAAGATTTACTTTATTATCACAGGTTTATTAAAATAATTCTCAGCAAAATTAATTTCCTTCCAAGAAACAAAACACTGAATTAAAAGAAAAGCAAATCTGAATCACAAGCTAAGATACCCAGTGGTGGTTAAATTTAATCAGTAAGCATTTCATCTAATGACCCCAGTTGCAGAGCTACTCGATTAATGTATCCTTGTTATGGTGGAGTTAGTCTGAATTAAAGGAAACTACCAAGAAGGAACTAGCCATTTAATCAGCTCTGTTAAGACACTAGGATTTTTAACCTAATACTACCTAAAGCTGCTACATAATGATGAAAATATATCTGTTAGTAAAGACACAAACTTTATGTCAAAAACTGAGAAACCTGGTTTAGTACACATGGCCAAACAGCAGGTAAATTTTCTTCAGTATTGGCTTAGCTGAACTTATTTTTATAAAAACAAAACAAACCAAAGGATGGAGCCATCGCTTGAATGAGTGACTCTGACAAACTAACACAGAAGAAATCTTGTTAATTTAACATTGTTGACATGGGCTGAGTGGCAAAGTGGCTTGCAAAACAGAGTGAGCGAAACAGAAAATTTAAAAATGCTGTAAGCTTTAAATAAAACATAAAACCATTTTGTGTGTATGCGTGTGTGGGGAGGACCATTACACACAAGTCGGTGTTTGATATATGGCATATAATTACAGAAGCAAGTAGAAGGTGCCATGATACCTGTCAATTATCAGCAGGCAGAAAATGAAGATAACATACATAATTCATCAGCATACTGCCCTTTGTTGTTAAGCCGACTGATTTGGCTCCATATCGTAACTGCTTATTTGAAACAAGACATTTAAATTCAAATGAAACATTGTTACCTTTTCAAAATGTGTTCAGTTATTATACTGATTCAGATGTATGTAAATGCATTTTTAAATGTTAGCAAGCTGTTAGCTAAATGTTACAACTACTTTAAAATTGCTTTTTAAAAGGTATAGAGGTCGATTCAGATTGATTTCTCTAGCATTTAATTCTGCCTTCTTGAAGGCAGATGGATCTTTAGAAAAAAGCCATCTAGATAAGGGCTAACAGTACGTACTGCTCACATACAGTGTGGAGGGTTTTCATGCTTTTTTTCTGTCAAGGAATGCCCTCATTTAAGATTAAAAAAGAAAAAAATTAAAAAACCCAATAGCTACCTAAAAAAATCAAAAAAGCCTAATAGGAATAGAGGATCTGGAAATTATTAGTATCCATTTCCTGGGTATGAAGAGACAAAAATTCGACATTTAGAGGGGAACAGACCTGAGAGATTATATAAATTCGTGTACAGTGCAGAAAACATAAAGAAGAAACTTACTGATTTTATTTACTATTTCAGAATGCAAGAAGGAGAAGACTTATTGTGAAATCAAAAGAATATCAAAGAGATATGAGAAAACTCATAAAGGGAAATGGCTTCTACATAAAAGCAAGATGTTCACAGTTGGAGTTCACTTCCACAAGACGAATGGGAGCAAAAAGCTCTTTTGCATTAGCACGATTTCTACAAAGGTTAAACTTTTAGGAGTGATGAATGCATTCACACCCATATATAAAGGAAGCCATGGATGTTCTCATTGTGTATAAAGTTCCGAAGTTCCACTGTGTACTGAAGCTGCCACCATCTGATGAACGTATTTCACTTAGAGGAGGTTGTCAGCACTTGCCTGTGCTGGGTTTGATTGTAGAAAGGTAGATGTACCATGCAGCTAGAATGCAGTGCACCCTGTGTTATTGCTAAACAAGCATAACAATTTTCCAAGAAGCAAATTGTTTTCATACAGAAAATTATTTTTCTAGGTAAAATAACAAGACCTAGTAAATCAGATGACATGTAGAAACACATGACATGAAAGTAATCTGAAAAGGAGAAGAAAGGTAGTAAAATGAGCATGGGATCTGTCCTTTCCACATAGGCTGCAGTTAACCAAAGACCCTCACTGGCAGTCTAGTCTTGGCCTGGAACCCTTTTATAGCTTCTGCATTTCTGTTACTGGCCAGAATGAGGCCTTGAACAAGAATAGTCTCTCTCAGAGTTGAAAGGGAAATCCTGTCAGTTCAGCTTAGGGAAATGTTTTGGGTTAAGTTTTCAAATGACTGTTGGTGGGACTGTTGATGTTGATGGCCACAGGGATGCGGCCCACTAGATCAGGTTGCTCAAAGTCCCATCCAACCCAGACCTGAACACTTCCAGGAATGAGGTATTCACAACAGGTGGTGAGGCAATTTGTTTCAATGCCTCACCACCCTCACTGTAAAGAATTTCCCTGTAACATTTAATACAAACCTGTGCAGTTTTGTCTGGGGTAGAGGTATGAGGCTGTGTTTTGGAATTGTGCTGAACACAGAGTTCATAATACAGAGATGTTTTTGTTATTGCTGAGCAGGGCTTACACAGAGCCAAGGCCTTTTCTGCTTCTCGTACTGCCATGCTGGGGAAGGGACTGGGGGTGCCTGGGAGGCTGGGAGGAGACACAGCCAGGACAGGTGACCCCAGCTGACCAAAGGGATATTCCGGACCCTGTGACATCAGGCTCAGTGTATAAAGTGGGGGGAAGAAGGAAGAAGGGGGGCACATTTGGAGTGACAGCATTTGTCTTCCCAAGTCACTACTGTGTGTGACAAGGTCCTGCTCTCCAGGAGATGGCTGAACACTTGCCTGCCCATGGGAAGCAGTGAATTCATTCCTTGGTTTTGTTTGGTTTGCTTGCATGCACAGCTTTTGCTTTCCCTATTAAACTGTCCGTATCTCAGTCCATGAGTTCTCTCTTTTATCCTTCTGATTCTCTCCCTGATTCTGCTGGTGGAGCAGTGAGTGAGCAGCTGCCTGGGGCTTGTTTGCTGGCTGGGGTTAAACCACAACACTTACTGTGGATTCCCAGAGTAGTTTAAGTACAATCAAACAGCTCTGATGTGAAGATGATTAAGAAGGAGTTAGACATCACAGGTACCCTTCAATGAGTGCCAACCAGTGAAACTACAAAGGACATGCAAGGCAATCTGGTTAGAAAAAAACTACTGCTAAAAGTGAAAAAAAAATCTCTTCAGAAGTAAAATAATGTTTAGGAGCTTAGTGAGAAACTGGCTTCATCTGAAGAGAGGCTAAGCTCTGGAGGTGCTGATACTAATGGCAGCAATCAGCCCAGCTCCCTCCTGGTCAATGCTGCAATGACAAGGTGACCAGGGTTACCAGTGACACTACTGTGGCTCTTCCTTCTCTTGACTTCTTGAGATCATACAATTTATTAGCTTCTTCAATACGGGACAAGAAAACACCCTTTGTGATGCCTTTTTGTAAATTCTTTTAAATTTTTTTAAACATATCCATTTCTTACCAGTATCAAAGTAGTTAAAGAAGTCAGGATATTTGTATGGGATACCAAGGCCAACTTTGTACCAAAAGCCTGTTGACAGGGATTGTTATCACGTATATGGTTTCAGCCTGGTGAAAATTTAACACAAAATTCAGATGATCAGTCATAAAGAAAAATGAGTGATAGCAGAGATACAGATATTCAATTCTTGTTAGGGACTACTTGGAATGCTGAGCTCATTGAAACATGCTCCTCAACTTATTTTAAATTTCTTATGTAATTATACCCTATTTTTAAGTTCTTGTCACTGCACAAAGGTCCCTTTTGTATAAGTTCATATTCAGGTCAAGTTCAGAGAAGCTTCATAGACATCAGAGAGAAGACATTGTCCTTCTGCCAATGTGGTTTTGCCCCAAGCTGCAAGAAAGCTGCAATAGCCCCTGTAAGGGATACTCGCATCTTTTATTGCTCACAGAAAGGAGGTTTTCAGCCCAGGAAGGATACAATTTTAGTTTTCTGTGCACAAAGAGGGAACTGATTTGCTGTAAATAATTATAAGATAATGTTGCTAATTACTCCTGCACTTTTTATTTAAAGGACTAAATACCACGTTACAAAAAAAAAAATAAAACACAAGTTAGAAGTTTTGGATAAGCTAAAAAAACAAGTATGAATGTGGACACACTCTGGTTGCATTTAAAACCATACAGGCATACAAGACTTAACACATGAGCTTAAACTGTTAATCCAGAATGGTATTCCACCTTCTGTATATGACCACAGACATACAGTGATGCAGAATTGTTGCGGTGCATCATGGCTGGTGCCACGACCATCAAGACCAAGGGGAGCAACAGTTCCAATGGTTTGATGCCCACAGAGCCCAAGAACCCTAAGGTTAGGGTGAATACCCAGAGGACTGTGCAGGGCATGCAAATCTGGGCCCCATAAATGGCCACCGCCATCTCCTCCCCTTTCCCCCTTTATTTGGTTTCCCTTCCAGAAAGTTCTGCCTTCCTCGGTCCCTCATTGGCCCATGTTAATTCTCTCCGCCTACCCCTGTTACCATTGGTTCTGTACACTATTCCCTGCCTTTGTAACACCCCCTTGCTGTATTGTTATTGGATGTTATATGGTTTCCCCGCCCATTCTGTTGGAGTATAAATACCCCTGTCACAGCCATTTTTTTGCTTCTTTGTGCCCCTCCTTGGTTTCTTGTCAGACCTGTGCCCTCCATCAACTCTCTCCTGTTTTCCATGAAGAAGTCCCTCCATCTCATTCCTTCCTCCTCCACGCATCCTTGCCAACGGTGGGCAAGGCAAACACTGCTGGAGCTGTGCCTGCTCTCCTGCACAGTGTGCGGCCTCCATCACCCCTCTGGGCTGGGTGAGAGCCCGGTGCTGGGTGGTCTTTGCTAGCCAGAGGACAGCACCATGGCACAGAATCACCAGATAAACTCAATTAATGCAGAAGACTATTGCTGAGAAACTGGAAGAAACAGAACAAAGGAGTGCTAAAATTCCATGTGTGGCTGTCTCTCTTCCATGGACCTCTTTAGAACAGATTCTTCTGCAGTCTGGATCCCTTGCCACACTACACCATTTAGAAGTGATTATGTCCTTTCTGAAACAGCTGCAGCTGTGCTGAAGTTGCAGTACAAATAGTAGCCTCCACAGGCAAAAAAAATGGATCATGAAGTAAACACATAGAAAAGCTGAAGGAAGAACCAAAACAACTTTGCTCCCTGTCAAAGGTAAGGCTAGAACATCCACTTTGAGCATCCACCAGGCTGATCTGGTTTGTCACAGAAGTCTCTGTGCTGTCCTGAACTATTGCTGAGTTGAGCTATGATACATATTTTAAGACAGATGTCTCTTGAGGTTAAAACTAGAGATGGAAAGCCCATTACAATTTACTTTAAACTGTTTAAATAGTTAACTGATCTGTATTTAGAGAAAATTGTACCACTCAGTTCTAGTCTGATTTTGTTCAGCTTCCAAAATTCAGCCGCCAGATCCTTTTATGTCTGTCAGCTAGATGGAGAAGTGAGGTATCAAGTTCCTATTTCATTGCAGATACTTTTGGACTGCAGTCAACACATGGTTCGTTGATAAAACAAAGAGGAAAAACTTCCTTGGATCATGCCATATGAATCAATGACTTTTCTGGCTTTTCTCTCAACCTTTCCTTTCTACTAAGTATTCTTGAATCCTAAGCTGCAAAAAGCAAATTAAAAAGTTTCAGTGCAAAACATAAAACTAGTATTGTCTGTGCAATCCCTAGAGATTTCTTTTAGTATAGCCAAGAATTACACAAGACATTTTGACCAAAGCACCATATTAAAGAGTTCATCCATACCTTGACAAATCTCTCTGCGTCTCTTCATTCCTCCTCCAAATCCCCAAACAATAACTCACTAACAGAAAAAAAAAAGAAAGAAAATCAGCATTTTCAATTCTTCTTATGTCCAGCAGAACACGAATTTCTAAAAATGAGACAGGCAATGGCAGCAGTAGCTTTGCCTTAATATGACTGATGATTAGACTAAGGGAATTGTCTGCAGGTGTGGTTTTATTCCATTTTTGTTACAGCTGTACCAATACATGTGAAATGGTTATGCTAGGCAGAGAAAGGGCAACAGAAGTAGTGATGAATCTAAGGTATAAGACATATTGCAAAACACTGCCTCAAATCAAAAGTAGAGTCAATTTATAGCATGGCGATGTTTTAGCATTACTTTGAGATGCCAAAATAAAATTGTGTAAGCATGTAGCATAACAGAACACTTTAGAGATGATCAGAGCCAAAATATACAACGAAACCCAGGACAACAAATTAGAGATTTAGACACACCTAAAACAAAAGGCTGTTCACTAGAGAATTTTACTTTTGAGAACACCTTGCTCAACTGGCCTTCAGTGGCTCCATATTTGGGTGTCTTCTCTGTTCTGAGGATCTAGCATTTGATGGGAAGACTAAACGTAAATGTCATAAATATAAGAGTAAAAAGGACATGCTGCTTTCTTTGTTCACAAATGTTTTACTTCAATAGTTATCCACAAAACACTTGTCTGCTTGCCCCCACCTTACTAAAGCCATCTGGTCTGTATCTATTACTTTGTTTTTTATTAAATATCCAATCTTTTGGGTCATCTGTATCATTAATAATTTTGTACAATGTTGATGTAATTTAAAACAAGCATCAAATAACACATAGCAAGAAATAATTCCTAAATTACGAATATGAAATTCCCAGTATGAATACACTTGCTCAGTTAGGATCCTCCATTTACTGTTCTGTTTTTGGCTGCCAGTTACTCAATACTCTACTAATTAGCAGGTAATATTGACCCAATTAGCATGACATATAAAAAGTGTTATGCAGCAGTAAGTCAGAAAGTTTTCAAGAAATCTAAATATTACGTATTACAGTATTGTTATGTTAACACTATACTTTTTGGTTAGTGTGTTAATAAAATTGTAGTCACATCTGTTTCTCCTATACCTCTATTGACCAACATTAGTTCTACTGATTCCCTTTAAGAGCTTACATATAAGTTGTAATTTTTTTGCCTACATGGATGCTACCCAATAATAATACAGATTATCCTCTTTACCCTTTTTAATGCTAATAATTTTAACAAATCTTCTGAATTATCTTTCCCAGTTTCAAATATTGAAAACAGACAGTAGCAATACAGACAGCTGTTTGTTCAGTTTTAGAATAAACTCTGAATTGAAGTTATCTGAATGTGTTACTTTAAAATTAGTTTTGATGGCTAACACACTCCTGAGTTATTGCTGGAACAGGATGTGGTTTCCCCCAGTGCTCCAAACACACCAGGCACACAGGGCATTCAATAGCCCCTCTCTTTATGGGGGACTCTAACCACCCCAATACTGGTTGGAGAAACAACAAAGCCAGAGCACAGGCAATCCAGGAGGTTCCTGCAATGCATTGATGATAACTTCTTTCTCCAAATGATAGAGGAACCAATGAGAGAGGTGCTATGCTGGACCTTGTTCTCGCTGACAAGAAGGGACTGGTGGGGAATGTGAAGCTCAAGCACAGCCTGGGCAGTAGTGACCATGAAATGGTGGCGTGAGAAGGACATGCAGAAGCTCACTACCCTGGACTCCAGGAGAGCAGACTTTGGCCTCTTCAGGGATCTGCTTGGCAGAGTCTTAGGGGATATAATCCTGGTGGGAAGAGGGGCCCAAGAAAGCTGGTTAATCTTCAGGGGTCAAGGTCCTCCAGGTCAGGAGCAATTCCCAACAAAAAGGAAGTTGGACAAAAGTACCGGGAGACCTGCATGGATGAATGAGTTGCTCCTGGACAAACCCAAACACAAAATGCAGCCTGCTGAGGGTGAAGTGAAGGACAGGTGCCCTGGGAGAAGTATGGACAGATTGTCCGAGAAGCCAGGGATCAGGCTAGATTTTTTTACTAGCAGCATTTCCATCATTTCTACAGATCCATAATTCTGAAGACTAACTGAACCCTTCCTAAATGTACCACATTTACCTGTGAGGGTAGCAAGGGACATGAATGATGCTGTGTTCTTTGCAGATGTAACTGCCATCAGCACTGTCTTACATGAAGTAGCAACTCTACATGAAATATTCTGAATTTCCAGACTAGCTGATGTGTTATCCCAAGATGGTGTGTTGTAGCAATAAAGAGCTGTCACTGTTCTGAGCATCTGTTGAGAGGGCACAGTCAGCTTAAAATCTAGCCAACTTTCAGAAGTTAGTTAAAAGCAGTTGTGCATTTTCCTACACATCTCCTAAGTGATTTGTGACACTTATTTATATAAACACATCTTTCCTGCTAGGTGACAGATGCACACAAAAGAAGAGATAGACTTAAACAAAACCAGTGAAGTTAACCACTGATAAAAGTGCAGGCAGAGTAACCAGAAAATTATTTTTGTTCACCATTACTTGCAAGAGATGGCATAACTCAATGACAAAAGTGTAGTTATGTTGACTGCTTCTTCCAGAAAGCAGTGACCTGTGGAGAGACGTGAAGAAACAAGCTATTACTCAATCAGCCTTCATTCTGCCAGACCACAACCTCCTGTATAAAGGATTTCTGCAAGAACATCACAACATGCAACAACTAAAAGTATTAATTAGATAAAGTTTATGAACAGTTTAACTGGGATAGCAGGGGACTAACTCAGATCTAGAACTTCCCTTTATATTCCTCTCCGTATTTCCCATTCACTCCACAAATTTCTTCTTTCTTTGCAGACAGTAGAACCTTCATCATGTCTAAGAATTGTCATTCTTTACTTTTTTTCCCCAAGTAAACTTGGAAAAAAGATTTTAACTATCTTTGCACTATTGTTGGTCATAAAAAGCTAGTAGTATTTGTATTTTTTAGGTATACTTCACACAGAATTATAGTTGTTATGTGGCCTGAATCACTGCTGGATATTAGTATTTATACCATTATGCTTTCACTTATCCAATTAAGATCTATACAAATGATACCACAAATACTCTTGCTGAGATCAGCATAAGCTGAAGTGGTCTATTTTGCATAATTTTCATGCTGCAGGTACTGAAGTGTATTCCCATACAGACTGTACTCTGAAACGTTATTTTTCTGTTCTCAATCTACTTTTAAAAAGTTGCCTTCTGAATGCTAATTTCAGAATTGCGTTGGCAGATCCTTACAGAGCATGTACTGAATGTTGCCATGGTTATACTCTTCATTTAGTAAACAGTATGGAATAGACCCTCATTTATTGGCAATAATGCAACTTAGACCAATCCCCAGGTACTCTTAAAAGTGGTTCCCCTTCATTTACACTTCTTAAACTCTGAGTAAGCAGAGATTGCAGGTTTTGTTTCCAAACTGTCAGTGTAGGGGGCACCATGCCTTCTAAGAAGTGCTCAAACTTAGTAGCAATTTTTCACTGCTAGGACCACCACTGCAGACAAGACAAGACATTCTGAGCAAAGGGAAAAAGTTGCCTTCTTCCCCTTAGCAGATGTGGTGACTGAGACTCATGAGTGTCAGGTGGAAGCTGTCACCACAATATCAATTATTGGGAGAGAAAACTGCAACTTTTGTAAGGCTCAGAGCCATGGAGGATTTTCCTGATGCTAGAATCAGTCCAGGGTGGATCCAATTTCCTGGTGGTAAATACCATTTAGAGGGTGGAGCTGGCAAGGAACTGTGTTTTTACATTTATCCCTCAAATTTTACTCACTTTAGTTCTGCCCTTCTCTTTCTCAGTTACTCCACTCCTCATATCCTAGTGATTTCTTGTTTTCTTTTTAAAGAAAAGACCTCTAGCTTTCCTAGGGAGCTTCAAAAGCAACCATTCAACTGCAGAAGGCAAATTTTTGTTTTGAAAAATCAGAGACTTTATGCTTGCAGAGACAAATTGAAAATCAGAGCAGGGTGCAAGCCTGGTCATCCAAGTGTGCACATGGCGAATTTTGGTGCCTGGGCTGCTGTCCTAAGCATGGTGAAAACTGTTCTCAGGCTGTGCTGCTGTTGCTTCTCAGAATCACTGATGCCACAAGAACAAAATTATTTTTGTGCTGTCTATAACGAAGCTCTCAGAAGCACATATTAAAATTACTGACTGGGAAGCAGTTCTGAGTTAGGAGAATATTCTTCCTAGACATATTCTTCTGTCTTCTTAGGCTGGGGGAACTGTAACATGACACTGGACCTTTACTACAACTGGATGAATTTGGAGGCTTCGTATACCTGTCCTTGCCCAGAGGCTCCACTTTCAGAACCACTAGAAAATGTATTTTACATGAAACACCAGAAGACATTTCTACCCCTCCTGCTATGGATCATTAACATCTGCAGGATGATTGATGGTGACCTCTGCCTAAGCTTGCAGTCACTGACGCAGTATCTCCTGCAGTGTTTGAACCACACCACACACAGTGGCTGCATTCATTCCCCCTGAAGGACCCCAACACAGCCCAGCAGAGGACAGTCTCTAGCAATAGGACAGCTGTCCCACGAGTCCTGCGTAATTTATTACAGCAAAGAAGCATGGGGACATATTAATTATCAAGGGGTCCTTTCCTTTTCAGTGGGAAACCTGCTAAATTCTTGGAACTCCTAATACCCCCCTGGAAGAGGCTCAAAGCACTAAGTTTCCAGAAATGTAAGACCACATTGTGCCACTATTATTCCATGTATTGAAGTGCAGCAGAGGTGTATCTCTTAGCTCGTCTTAGTCCCTGGAGCAGAAAAGAGATAAAAAAGAAGAATGTTCTCCCTTTCTATTAAAAGCAGCTTCAAAAATTAGATGTTGTTATTCAGAGCAACTTCAAAAGTTAGATGTTGTTTAGTCACAGACCAGTAGAAAAAAATTAAATCCCTGCTCTAAGAAAGGGATTCCAGTGAAGCCTTTGAAGGTAGTGAAGTAGAAGGAAGTACTGGTTTCTCTGACAAAGTTTTACTGCAGGCTCTAACCATAGCTTGAATTTGATTACAAGGCTTAGCTTGACATATTAGCTCTGGTACAATTTCCAAGACTGCAGGACAAGAAGAATAGGAAGAAGGAAGGTAAGTGGAAAATTTACCCATTTGATCTCCTTAATAGGGACAGAGTGTACAATGGACTGGCAACAGCAAAGTACAGTCACAGGAAGATGGGAAAGAAAAAGAAGGGATAGAAACAGGTAACCAGACAATGAAAATACTTTCACAGTTGGGATACAAAATAAAGGTGAACGTGTATCAACATCACTTAAGATACATGTTAGTAAGTTGTGTTTAACGTTGAAAGTTACTGCACTGAACAGATGCAGTATTCCATAGTTCAGTCAGTGTTGCAGGAATAGCTTGGCAAAACAAAGTACACAGAACTCTAATTAGACTTGGGCTAAAAAATTTCAAATACTTTCTAAAGTTTCAGGACAAATGCCCAGGTTTTACAAAAAGAAGATAAAATCTGGGTTCGGAAAAAAAAATTCGGAAAACAACCTTTCAAAATGTTATACCCTTGCCTTTGGTCTCTATTAACTATTCCTCAGTGTATGAATGACGAGACAGCACAGTGTAGTTCTTTTGTTGGACAGAAAAACCTGTCTCTTAATTTCATGGGGTGCCTTAACTATACAGAAGTCCTTGTATTTCGAGCACTACCTTGTAAGTTTGTCTCTGATACAATCCAAGAAAAGAGTTGTCTGTTAATCTTGAATGGGTGTTTCAGTCCCAGCAAAGCTAGAGACAGTTTTGCAGTATTGTTCAAATACTTGTAAACTAAGAATTTGAGTATCAGTTGAAACCAAATTTTACACAGAGATCACTAAGAAAAAAAAATTATACTCCAGCTCAGTTTTCCCAGCTGCTAAATGCAGTCACTGGGGACCAAGTAAGAGGGAGCAGGTATTGTACCCGAGCATTTTAAAAGAATGACAGTTGTTTCAACAGGAACCATTGTAACGCTGCTTAGCTATCTCAGCCTTTTCTTTGCCTCCACACTTTCTGCAGGTCCTCAGTTATAATTCATGAAGGCTGAGAAGTTCACAGAAGACTGGCACCCAAAGAAATTGCTGTCCAGTTAGCTATACTTTTCTCTTCCTAGGACTGCTGCCTTGGCTGTGCTGCTGGAGACAACGGTGCACCAGGACTCCAAGGATCCTACTGAAAGGCACCCCAATTCTATAGCACACAGGCAGGTGCTTCGGCTTCTGGCATATTTAAGCTGTTCCTTTGTAAGTACAGCTCTCTTGCCATCACACATTAATCTGGACTTGGACTTCTTAGTCAGTCCTGGCTAACCAGGGAGGTCTGAGATGACTGGAGGTTGGCCAGTGTGATGTCCATCCACAAAAAGGGCTGGAAGTAAGATCCAGGCAACTACAGCCTGTCAGCCTGACCTCAGTGCCCAGCAAGATTATGGAACAGATCATCTTAGATGTGATCACATGGGACACACAGAATAACAAAGGCATCAGGCCCACACAGAATAGGTTTAGGAAAGGCAGGTCCTGCCTGACCAAATTGATCTCCATTTATGACCTGGTGATCTACCTAGTGGATGAGGAAAAGGCTGTGGATGTAGCCTACCTGGAGTTCAACAAAGCCTTTGATACTGTCTCCCACAGCACTCTCCTGGAAAAGCTGGCAGCCCATGGAGTGGACAGGTGCACTCTTTGCTGGATTGGCCAGGCCCAGAGAGTGGTGGGGAATGAAGCTGCATCCAACTGGCATATGGTCACTAGTGGGATCCTCCAAGACTTAGCATTGGGGCCAGTTCTGTCTAATATCTCTTTTGATGATCTGGATGAGGGGTTTGAGTGCATCCTCAGTAAATTAATGGATAACAAGTTGTGTGTACGTACTGATCTGCTGGAGGGTAGGATGGCTTTGCAGAGATCTGGACAGGTTGAATCATGGGCCAAGGCCGACAGTTTGAAGTTCAACAAGGCCAAATGGCAGGTCCTGCCCTTGGGTCACAGCAACCCCAGGCAGCTCCACAGGCTGGGGCAGAGTGG
>VXAZ01010492.1:0-25913 GCA_013399875.1 Gymnorhina tibicen | reverse complement strand
CCCCCCCAACCTTATGTGAGCTATTTTGAAACTGCAAAAATAGTAGTGGAAACTGGTGATATGAAAGATGTCAGTTGTTTTGACAGAGGCCTTTGGCTAGGGAGTTGCGGAGGACTTGGGTAGGCTGGGTCCTGCTGTAGGAAAGTTCTTGTGTAATTTGGGTAGGTAGCTGTGTCATTAAGACCAGGTTTTGCCGACAAGATATTCCTTGTGAAGCAGAAAGGTGCAACTGTTAAAGGCAGTTCAGCTCTAGAGTGAGTTATGTTGGGCAGAGAATGGAACTGGTTCCATATAATACTGCTGAATATGTAGCATTGATGAAAACTTAGAATTAAGTTTATATAAAGTGCATGCTTAGTGACCATATAAATGTGAACTTATGTTCTTTGCAGTATGAGTAATGGAAACTCTGTAAATGTTTACTGTTGAACTATGGAAAAGTGCAGTTATTGGACAAAATACATTTTACTACATATCAGTTCTAACAGCCTTACTTGTTACCTGAAGTATTACTATAAACAGAGAATGCGGGACTTGATTTGAGACACATAAATTTCAGTTCAATGGTAGTTAAATGGCACCATTTGCTTCTGAATTTTACATTTTGAATTTTTCATTCTAGCCCTGAATAAACATTCTGACAATTTTATCACGGTAAATCATTTCAAGCAGGAGGATTTCACAAACCTTGTGTCTATGGTTGCTAAAAATCGTCATGATCCTGCTTCATGCCTACCAACTTAATCTCTTGCATGTTGTCTTGTAAAGAAAATCCGAAATAAAATGAAGATTATGTATTAAATACAAACGCAAACACAAATAATGTTCTTGGTAATCAGGCAGTAAGGTTGTATGCTAGCCTACTTTGTAGTTAGTGGTGCTGTCCTAGCATAATAATTAGCATCACTTAATTTTGAAAGATTTTTCTCCAAAGAACATGGCTTCAGAATTCAATTTGCATCTAATTTATTGATGTATTTATAGCTTTTTGATATGCTTCAACTAGACATGAAGATTGTTCTTTTTTAGTTTATTTTTAAAAAAGCCAGAGAATGCAGGCTCCTAAAGCAAACCTTCCCAACTGCATAAAACAGCTCTTTTACCATGCATGTTTTTAACTTATTTCAAATGAAGTATTTTTAGTAAAAATTACAGTCTAAACAAGAAAGCACTTTGTGAGTAAATACGACAATCTGGAAGGAAAATTAGAAATTGACTGTGTTTCATTTGGCCAAATTTGTGAAGATGCCGGGAGCAAGCAGACAGTTTTAGATGGCGAAGCGTATATTTGGTTTCTGAGGTTAGTCCTGAATTAGTACACAGTACTGTATTGTCGTCACAGCTGTGGCTGTCAAGGTTAGGAAGAGGTGTGATCCCTCAATAGTGCAGCTGACCTGGCGAGAGCCCTTAATGCAGCTATTCTAGGAGAAGAAATAAACCCCTGTGCCTCTGCTGGTATGACTCCTGCTTGTGGAAAGACAGAGGTTGCCTTGGCTGTAGTGCTGTAAAACTCAGCTTTACTGCTGCAGCTGCATCTGCATTAGAAGTACTCGAAAATTTTGTCATATGTCATACAAGGACGCCTACAGTATTTCTGTCTGTTGGTAATTGGAGGTAGATTTGTCTTTGTTGGGTAGATCCTGCTTGCTCATACAGGCCTTCCTTAAAGGAGTTACAGCCCTTTCCATGGTAGCATAAGGCTCTGTAAGTGTGGTAGGTCATGCCTTTTAGGTATGAATGGCAAGGGAGTGAGTTGGAGGGAAGGGACTCCTAGAGAAGGAAAATATAAGGAATTCATTGACTGGCACTTGCCGTAGCTCTAGAATATGATGTTAGTATTATAAGCTAGAAAGTTGCCTTGCCTGTGGAAGGAAGTTCAGCTCAAGAGCATCATTAGCATGGAGCTGCAGGCTCATGTTTTGGAAGCCCCTCAGAGACACCTGGTTGGGGGATGTAACCAAAATGCTTCTTAGAGAAAAGCAAAGTAAAATTTTTCCTTTGTTAAATAATGGTTGAAGGTCACTGATGTTTCTTTAGCTTTTTCTTAAGTTGAAGGCTGGAGATTTGTTTGCTTTTGAAACCAAGAGAAGCCATTTTTTTCAGGAGGAATAAGAGAAGGCTTTAGAAGACCATATTGGTGGCTGCATGTAATTCCAGTGGAATGTGTATTGTAGTCAGCAGATTTCAGATCCTTTGTAGTGGACAATGATTCAAGTTAAATTTTGATTCTTCCTAGCCATCTTTACTGAAAATAAAAACCCAAAACTTTCTGAAGTTTCAGAGCATGTAAAACAAAAGTAATTTCTTTTGTGACAAAGCTGGCACAAATGTTATATTGTGCTGTGAGTTGAACTGCGACTTTTAGCAGATGTGGTGTTCCTCACTGATGCATGCAATATATATGTAATGGTTGATGAAACCTGTGGGACAGATGTATTTAGTAAAAGGATTTACTTAATGGAATACTGAGTTGTGTGACAAAACTAAGGCTGTCATTAGTGGGAATGCAGGCACTGTGTTTAGTGTTAACGTTTTTTGACCTGTGACAACAATTTGTTCTGGTATGTGTAGTGACCTTTTTCCAAGAGGAAAAGGTTGTGTTAAACTGCCTATTTGAAGAGGAGAATTTTGTGTGCTGACATGCTGAAAGAACAATCATGTTCTTCCGCAGTCAGCCTAAGTTGGGGTTTGATTAGGAATGTATGAGTAAAACAAGTAATCCAGAATTTGTTAATACAATATTGTGGTATGGGCATAAACAAATGATGTCTGACTTTTTGCTGGACTTTCTTTGACTTAGTTCCAAGACTAGTAGAGTCTTGTGAAAATTCCTTCATTGATTCCAGTTTCAGTTTGCTCTAAGAAATAACTACCAATATTTCCAAGTTCCAGAACAGAAACTAGTAAGCTAATTTTTAAATGTTTTTTCCTGAAACGGAGACATCTAATGCATTCCAGTTTCCTTGTTAGATTTGGAATGCAATGCATTAACTGGGGGATATGCAAGCTGTTTTCTGTGTGTGTGCTCTATCCTTGACCTTGAAAAATTTCTTTGGAAACCCTGAAAAAAAAGATAGCGCAAAAGAAGTAAAAAAGCTGTCTTTCAAGACCAGATCGCTGAAGGTGGAAAAGCTTTGTAGATCAGCTCCTGCCTTTAATTCAGGCTTTCTAAAAATAACTAATCTGGATTTCAAGAGAATGTAAGTATTTCAAAGTGATTTCAAAATATGAAAATAAAACTTTATACTATCTTCGTATGTAATTGTGAATAGTAGGATAAATGTAATAGGACAGTGTCAATATTTCTCTAGAATTAATTTATTTTTTAAGGAAAATAATTGCTAATCACTTGCCATCACAATTTTTAAAACAAGAAATCTTCTTTTATGCAGGTGTGTTGTATTTGGTTCATGTAACAAAATGTTTCATTGTTTGTTTTAGGTCAGTTTTCATGTTTCTTATGTTCCATTTTACCCTTAATTTCAAGGCTTTGTTCACATCCAAGAAAACAATTTTCATTTTCAAATCTGCCGTTCCTTTTAGAAAGTGATTGCATCTTTGTATATGATCCGATATTTTGGTATGTAGCAATGTTTGAATTTGAGCCACCTGTCATGCCAGCATCTGATACCTGCATATGCTCTCTCTCCCTGTATGCTAACTTTCAGAGGTGAACAGTTAATTAAAAGCAAAATCAGTGTGTGAGGGTGGACTGGGGATATTTAAAAGCCAGCATCAAACAAACTGGTTTCCTTAAAAATCAGTACCTAGTTGCTGCATTTTGCTGTATCATTTGCTTTTATAAATGAACCTGTTAAAACAGAACCATTATTTAAGACTCTGCTAAAGTTCTAATTAAAAAAATTCAAGTGAAAAAATGTGCTGAACTGTCATGTGCAGTTCTTACTGTGGAAGGATGAAGTACATTAGATGGCACACTCTAAGATGTGTCTGCATGAGTTCAATTTAAGTGTCATCTGCTATCTAGGTAACCTAGTGATGTCAAGATAAAGTGTGAAGTTTTGTAGTAGTGTAAATATGAGTGCAAAGTTACCGTGGTATAGGAAAGCAGCTGACATCCCTTAACTTGCTTTCTCTTTAGCTTATTTTCTTGGGGGTTAGCTAGGAGAATTTACTGCCTTTTAAAAAAACCCAAAAGCCAAGTCAAAAAAAGACTAAGCTATTTTAGCTGACAAAAGCTATCCTAATTTATGAATATGCTGTCTGTGACATGAATTAATTTGAAATCTTAAAAAGCTTTCATGTACAGCAAGGATACAGATTTAATGTGAATTCTGATTGCCTGGAATGCAGTCAGCCTGACAGCACGTGAATACTTGAGTGCCGTCCAACAACTGCACTTGTTCTGGGAGATCTGTCTCCTTGAACTTCCAGTTTTTCCTCTTGGTTTACTGTCCAAGACTACGTATGTAAAGAGTTCTCAGCTGGGAGAATGTATGCAGCCCTTGAGGTGGCTTCCTAACCTTCTGTGACCTGTATCACTGGTGATGTTGGCTGCTACCGTACACTGGTTTGCATTCTCCTTCCAGCTACGTGCCAATTACCATGATTTATGTGATGGCCTTGCGGCACATTACCCTGCTGTCCTCTGAAGCAGCAACATGCATCCAGTCTTTGTTGCCTTGGCCCTGCTGTAGAAGGCCAGAAAGTCTGGAGAACCTGAGATATAAATCACCATCTTAAAACAGTTGTTTTCTGACTGAATTCTGCAAATGTGCAAACAGACTGGAGGAGTCTAGCCTTCTAATAGTAACTACGGTATAGAGAATTCCTTAGTGGTTAAGTCAGAACTGATAAAAGGCCTGCTGTAAGAGCTGAGTGGGCATACAAAAGACTTTTTTTGTTGTGACACAATTCAGTATAGACTGAAGAGTCTCCTAATGTGGAATTTTTACCAACACTTTATTAAACACTTCTGAAAAGTAAGAAACAAATTGTCAAAGAACGGAGATTTCAGCAGTGTTTAAAGTACATTTTAAAGTAATGGTGATGCACACCATCACATGCTTTAAAAAGGAGGGTACATTTTTTTATTTGTGGCTTTAAAGATATTTTATTTATTTATTATTATTTTTTACTCTAAGCCTCCGTTCCTCTTTGCAAGTGAGTGTATTTGACAGTCTTGAAATACCTGGAAATTTTGCTTTGGAAATGCATGGGCAATGGCTAAGAAAGTCTGACGCTAATTGGAAGGATGCAGTAAAACCTGTCAGTAAGTTTAAATTTGCACTAGCAGAGCTAGCTGATCAGATAAATAGGAAGCTCATTTACTGAATTAATGTGCTAAAAATTCGGGTGATTTACCTTTTATCCTAGCTTATTTAACAATCCACCTGTTTACGTAAGTCATCTTTCATTGTTAATTGGTGTCAGACTTTTAATACATTTTGGCATTGTTGGAAAAATAATGGGTGAAATGGCATAGTAAGATATTTCACAGAAGTGTGTGTTAATATATATCTTTATTGTGTCTTTTGTTACTTTACTTTTTCACAAAAGTTAATTGCATTCAAATGATTGTTTTAAAGGCCTGAAAAATCAACTGTTGCATGGCTGTATGACTTCTAAGAAATGAGACACTTTGTTGTATGTGCCAAGTTTAACTGCTAACTGGTTACTGACAGCCAGCAGTAATGCAGGGACAGTGCAGGAACTATGCTGGAATTCTGCAGCTGACTACAATGTTTAATTTACACTGACTAATGAAATAAAAAACATCAGACCATCGAGGCTGGATAAACTCTTACAGAGTGTGAGACAAATATACAGTCTGTAACAGAGTTGAGAATCAAGTTTGCATGTATTTTAATTATTTGAGTGTTCTTAAGCTTGTGTTAAAAGCTTGGCTTTGGGTTAAAGGTTTCAGCAATGGCTCGCAGATTTCTTTCTGTATGCTTAAAATTTGACTCATTCTTCTTTTATGCTAGCAGCCTGCCTTCTTTCTGCATAGCAATGTTCCACTATGTGTGCAAGGCCTAGTGGCAGCACAAACTTTTTAAACTCACACATTTTAGCCTCTGCCTTACCCTTGTCAAAAGTGGCTTCTGAGCTTTATTGTTTGTTTTTAATTTCTACATTCAACTTCGATATTTTGACTAGGCTGAAGTGCATGGAGCACCGATCCACATTCAGTGATTAATGATGGGATTGATAGTATATTTCTCAATAGTATAAATAAATACAGGTAGCGTGGTCTTCAGAGTTTCATATGCTTGATTGTTGGTCCTTTATTCCACCTATGTGCAGCTGTGGCTATGAAAGGATAGCAGATAAAAGCGGTGTTAAGAATTCATTACCAAATACACCTACAGATAATCTTCCCGGGATCCTCTAGAAAATGTGAGTAAATCAGTTGAGTGGAGAACTGTACAGTAAGCTGTTGGTTTCTTCCACAGCAGTTAGCAGTTCCATCAGAGTTTGCTTCTGCTATTGGTGGAATACCATGCAGTGTTTTGGGAGGGTGGAAAGTAGTCTTAGTAAAACACTCATTTGCATATTTACAAAGCTGGATTTAGTGACGGTGCTTAGTGGATTAAACATGGCTTCTTCTTCTTTAGGACAATTCTGCAGCGTCTGCTGATTTTAAGAGTTTAAGAACTGGGAAAAATCAATAGTCTAAATGAATTGTTTAATATATTAGCTAAAGAAGGAGAAAAACTGGAACACTTTTATTCTGAAATACTGTTATTATCAATGACAGCTGGGACAACTGGCTGTGCTGCTGCTGTGGTACATGCAAAATGAGTCTCAGTTCTTCCATTGATTTAGATTGTAAACTGAAACCTTGCAAACTGTCCACATTTAGTGTCTTGGGGATAAAATATCAAGTCCATTATATTATGTTTCTGAATTTAGTATAGCTATATTATACAGAAGCCCAAAACTTCAATTTTGCTTCCTCCAGAGCAGGGGGATGAGGATGACATAAAATGCGCAGCTGTTTTTTATCTTTTTGTTATTGCAAGCGATGATATGTGAGAGCACCATCATGCAGCTTTCCTGATCAGATATGAATGCATGAATTAATAGAGGTGACTTCAGCTCAGTGTGCTAATGCATGAATGGCAGGCAGTGACTAGGACTGGGACATGATGTAACACATGCTGTGAAAGTCTGATGGGATAAGGAAGCTGAGAATAAGTTTATTTAGTCCTATGTATAAATTTTAGAAGCAGGATACCATTTAGCTTTACTGACAGTTTCCAGTGATTAGTTTTTACATTGTCATGTATCCTGGCAATAGTTTACAGGTTTGATTTCTAGGTAGTTTCGTAGATGATAAATGTGAATGTTTGGTAGCAGGGAGCAAAGATGTGTTTAGGAGTAAACAAGAGTTTGTCTTACTGGATAATATATGCTTGAAGAGAAGAGAGGTGGTAAAATGCTGAGTAAAATGCTTTATAGATGAGAGGCTAAGAAGAGAAATGGGCAGTGGTGCTGCCTGAGATAAGGTAGAGGTCAAAGATCTCACTAGATACCTGGTGAGATATATTTAAGGAGGATGTAGTTTGAATGACTGTTCCCTCTACATGCTCTACTTTTAATGGGTATTAGCAAAAGTATGGAAGCTGATAGACTTTCTCCTACAAAATGAAACACAGCTTTCAAGATGGAAAATAGTTTAGCAAACAGTAACTTAGCTGTTCTGTAGCTTTTGAAATTGTAAAATAGTTTTAAGTTATGGAGTGGGTGTGCTCTCACTCTTTTCAACCTTTTGATCCAATTTCGATTTTATAAATAAGATGTATCTGATGCACAAAGGTAATGCACTGATTTTTCAGATAATGCTGACTTTCTCTGTGTTGGAAGGGTGTTTGTCAGATTTTACTTTAGCAGAAGCTATTTCTCTTAAGTAATGATGGAAGCTTGACCAGTGGTATAACAAAACCATTGACTTCATCTTGTGCAACTGTTTGAAAGAGATTTTTTCATAGCATTAATTATTCATTGATAAAATTGTAGACTGTAACTGAATTTCATTCACTATAAGCCATAGCCAAATTGTAGTTTAATTCTCCTGAAGAGACATTAAATGGCTTAGTTTTAAAGCATTGTATATTGCAAAAAGAGACTTGTCTTCTTATTTTGGTGTCCCATCCCCCCACCTTCCATAGTGAATATTTATGGTACCCAAACTTGTGAACAACAGTTTTGGTTTTTTTCCCCAGAGCCTATATATTGTTCTGACCTGGGATGGAGAGTGCAGACAAGAATCTGATGAAGAGTGATACACAGCTTCACTGGACAGTTCTTCTGACAAAAGTAGGAAGTAGGAAGGGGAAAGAGGAAGACAACTGTCAGAGTTGCTACAGTGGGGATCAGAAGGACCAGAGAAGTTTTTCCTGCTGATAAGAGGGCATATGGAAGTCAAACTTAACGTGGGTAGGGGTATAAGATAAGTGGTAAAGACTGAAAACATAGGTCAGATGTGAGCATTCTAATCTCAGTAACTAAGAGATCCAAAGTCTTGTTGCACTTAAAAGGAAGGACTTGTGTCTGCTCAGCAGGACAAGGGTGCTGATGCTGTCAGAAAGCTGAATACTCCCAGTATGTAGAATAAGCTTAAGGGAGCAAGATGCCAGTAAGATCAAAGCTGCTCCTTCCTGATACTCAAAGTGTGAAATGATAGCTAGTGAAATGTTAGAATGGATGAATGGAAAGAGATGTGAATCATGGGCATGCGCTTCAGTGAATCCTGCCTGTTATGAGGTCCATCTTCCCCTCCCTCACTGAATAACAAAAGGAAGTTAAGTAGAGATCAAGTGTTGAGAAACATCTACTGAAAGGAGGAAGCAGAGGAAGATGACTGAACAATGAGACACTAAGCTGTGATTTTAGGAAATAAAAGAAGCACAAAAATCTGTAAAAGTTTAAAGTTCTTGGAGGGAATCAACATTTTCTGGAAGAGCTGAAAGGTACAGGCACCTGAATCCAGAAGACATCATCACTAGGGACCATGGTGACAGCCATCCCAGTGTGATGCACGGCACTGGAACCAGCAAGGGCCTAATGGCAGAACCACATTCCAGGCAAGGGCCTTGGTGTACTCAGTGACTTAGCTGTGGGAGCAAGAGGGTGATGTGGGCCAAGATGGTGGTGTGATATAATGAAACCTCCTCAGGCAAAAGTTAATGGGTGAATGAGGTGGGAGAATCTGCAGCATTAGAGAGCAAGGAGAGTCTGTATATTAGCCTGGCATACATGTATGTAAGGCATACCTTGATTGGTAGGCAGGGGGATTTTCTATAGCTGTGTTTTGCTCCAGGAATCCAGGAGGTATAGCAGCCTTGGTGAGGCAATAAAGTGTCGTGAGCTTGGGGATTGGGGTGTGTGTGTTTGAATATGACAAAGTCAGAGCCGATGCACTTGTATTGCAGTTGATGCTGGTTTGAAGTATCAGAAGCAGAGTGGGAGTGCTATATTTGTACAGTGGGCTGGAGTGGGACTGCTGCAGAAGGAGCCTACAGTTTAATTTTCCATTGGTAGCTGGGTACAAGTAATGTGAGTCAGCAGCAACATGTTCAATGCAGGCTGGAGGGACCTTTGACGGGCTTATGCTCTGCAGAGCACACTGCCCTCACCATACTCTCTGCATTGGCCAGCTCCTCTTCTACAGGTAAAAGCACCTTTGGTCAGCTCCTTTCTGTCAGGAATGGAAATACTTGCAAGCAGGGGGCCGTTGTGACGTTTGTGGGCAATTTGTGCTGTAGATGTCTTAACAGTGGTGTCCAGTGTGGTGGTGACAGCTCGCAGGCCCTGATGTGGTGCAGCGACACACCACGATTTGAGGGATGCATGTCAGCTGTTTGGAGGCTCTGACTGAGCCTGCAAAACCTGGGTAAATGTGGTGTGCTGAACAAAGGCTAAGATCGGTAGTCTCTGGTCTTTGTAAATATGGATTTCAAGTTCAACTACAGGCCTGATGGCTGTCTTCTTAAGGCTGGTAACCTTAGGTTGCCTGACAGAGATCATAAATGACAAAGGCCTTAAACTCTGACAGAAGTTGTAACTGTATTTCCAGTTACAGTTTAGCAGAGTTATCACTCTTGCCCCTCCCTTTTCCTAGGGAGGGGGCACATTCTTGGTTGACCAAGCCTGCTGCCCTAAGGAAAGCTGCTGATACGGAAGCACAGTGTGCCTGTGAGCATGGGAGTTCTCCAAGAGCCTGTTCCAGCAGACTTGCAATCTCTTGTCACTCAGTGAACTCCTCCAAGGACAGACTACAAAACAGGCCTATCAAAATAATTGTTTTCCATGGTGAAATACTTGTCATGAATATCGTAAATGAAAGAACTGATTCATTTGCTGTGCCATGACTCATTTACTTCTCTGTGCCTCGTTGTGTAACTCTTAGAACAGAAAATGCACATTGCTGTGCTTGTAACTTGTATTTTGGAAAGATTTTCTGTGATTGCCATTTGCGAACTTCACCCACTGTGATGACCACTGTGTTATTCACCCTGAAGTTACGTGATTGCTTTAGGCTGGCTTAAATGCAGGCCGCTGTCAAAGGAACACAGTAGTTCTCAAGCTTTCAGCTTGTGCCAGGGCTTGTGGGGCTGCGTGGTGAGCCAGAAGACCGGCCTGCTTACGAATTCAGATCTCACCTGGTGAGTTTTACCTGGTTTATTGGCCAAGAAAATGCTATTCTTGATGCAAGGGCAGAAGATTGCAAGAGGGGTCACTGAGAAGGCCAGGGCTCCTTTCTGTGTCAGTCACACTTAGACTGGCCTAAAGTGGTCTTGAAGCCCTAACTGCTGCCAGGGGAAGGGAAATAGCTGCTGTGCTTGGGAGTTTACCTGTGGCGAAAGGCTGCCTGTTTGTTTCAGAGCCACCAGCACAGGCCTTTCCTGAGCACAGGTTCTGTGTTAGCCATATATGAGGGAGCCATTTTCTATATCACTTCATCCACAGTGGTTTTTTTTTTGTGTCACAAAACGTTGGCTAAGTGGTGAGTACCCCTCTCACACTCCACCAGTGGTTAAAAGAAAGCCAGACAAATGTTTACTTTTAAGAGTACAGGAAAGGGGAAGGAAATACCTAACCATTTAGTCCAATTGTGCAAATTCACATCTGTCTGTATTTGCATAGCTGTTGCAAAAGGTACTTTTTGCCTTCAAAGTTCGTACATTTCCTCTTCTTTTGTAGCAGTGCTGAACTTCAGCGTACTTGTAACATAGACTTTTGAATTTAATTTTTCTCCTTATTATGCTGTTGCTTGGTGACCAAATTGTGTGTTTTGTGTTTATTTTCATCATAGCTGTTGACCTGTTTATTTTCATCATAGCTGTTGCTAAAGTAAGTGTTCACAGCTTTTTGCGTGACTAGACCTGCTGAGCCAACATAACTAAGATTGAGAAGTCTTCTTTATTTCTTGAACTTTAATCTGTTGCCACTCAAGAATCACTGGAGGTTGCAGGGTTGTGGTAGTGTAGCAGAGACTTTAGGTGTCTGGCATGGTCTTTTTTTACTGGTAGTAATGCTTGAGAAAGAGCTGATGGAGCACAGTGTGGAGATTTCAAGCTGAGTTTGTAGGGCTGGCTTGTAGGTGAGAAAAAGCCTTACTGCTTGTAAAATGAGTACTTTTGATATGGACTTTACTGAGAGTCTGAAATAGCTTTGTGGTGTTCCAGTATCATTACTGCTTCCCCAAGTAGAACAGTAATTGAGCAAAATGGTGCTTTTGTATAACTTCTGTAGTCTGGAAGCTAAATGACAGACAGCTGCTTCGGTAAATGAGGTGCGTTTACTGAAATGATCTGTTTTCAGGACTCAAAGCCAATGTGTGATCTATTTCAGATGGCTCTAACTAATGCAGAGCTTCGTTTGCCTGTAACTGGTAGAGGGCAGAATGCATGACAGCAATGTTGCACACTTTACAGTGGAGATGAGGCCATTTTTAGGGCAGTAATGGCTTTCCTTTACCATAATGAGAATTTTTGTGGGACTTTCCTGTCTGGAAGAGGGTGCTTTGGCTTTCTCAACTGCTTGCATGGTGGAACATCAAAGCTTTTTACTGGCTTACTGTTAACAGTAGCCTGCTTCAGTGAGGAAGGATTCATCTAGGTTGCTCACTTCCTAGAGGCTTCCTACAGTTCTGACTAGACAGTTGCGGCTGTCAGACTGTTACAGGCATTCACTAGCGAGACATGGCGTCCTTAAGGTGTGCAAAGCTTAAGCAGAGTTCTTTATCTCTCTGGGTTGTCTCCTGGTGGAAGGGAGCCGGCATGACCACCAACCCTAACTGAAGTGTCTAGATCCTTCCAAACCTCTGCAGGTGGTGTTTATTGTACATGTTTATCTAGGCTCCTAAGCTAAACATTTCTTACTTGAGGAAAATGCAGTTATGCACTCTGGTATCTTTCCTGCTGTATAGCTACACTGCTAATGGTATTATAAAATTAGAGATCTACTTCCTGTCATACCTTGTTTTAGGCTCATCAGAGATGTTTAATGTGATACTTTGGAAGCTGACCATGACTTTTGCAAGCCAGGTTTGTTAAAGAAGTACTAGCTTGAACTCTTGCCTACTTAGGAGAATGGAAAGCATTCAGGTGTATCAGTCTTTCAGTTTTTGTACCAATTAGTGTGGTTTCATGGTTGTCTTGTTTTTGACACCTCCTCCTCTGTTTCTACTTCTGCTTTGCTGTTTTGAAGATAAGTACAATCAGGGGAAACTGGCTGTTCAGAACAGGGTTTTGAGCTATACACAGTGCTGTTGCTCACATGAAACTAACAAATAGGAAGAAGAACAATACCCATTGGTAATGTGGAGGTTCTTTAAACACACTCAAATACAACAGAAGTGGTCAATTTTGAAGCCTGGGTAAATTATATTCAGCATAAGAAGCACAATCCCAGGAAGGATGGGACCTGGGTGAGGGAAGGGGAGAGGAGCAGAACTTATAGACATCCTTTGTCTTCATGAAATTCTGAAGTTATTTCCTGTACTTTAATTCCTATATTTGCACAAATCCAAGATTGTAATTCATGTAATTCTAGAAAAAGTATTTTGTTCATTTTACTCATAATTGAGTAAGTTTTATCTTAAATCTAGGGAAAACTTTTTTTGCATTTGTTTTACTGGAAACTCAAAATAGGGTTAAAAACCTGCGATTTTTATGTGCTGCAGTTGAGTGAGTCTCTGTAATTCTGCTAAGTGTAAAACTTACTTGGATTGATGTTTCTTGATGGAACAGACAAATCCAAGTGAATGTTCTCATCACAGCTCTGGGGTTGAGTGAAAAAGAGTCTACCACTAAATCCCATGCACTTAGGTCTTTGCATACAGATTTGCTCAAAAGTTCAGAGTTTTGTAGAGCTGGTTCAGGAATCTTGACTGTCACTTGCCATCCTTGACAAAGCCCTCCATGAGCATTATGTAAATACCCTCACACCTGCTGGAGTTGAGAATGCTGCCTGTGGGTGCATGGCCAGAAGCTGCCTCGTTTCAGCTGCTCGCTGTAATTTTCTCTCTTCAGACCTTTATCTTTCACCTTCCTGAAAGACACCTGACCACTTTCCACCAAGGGCTAAAGTCCTGTTGAGAGACTATCCACAGGGCAATTTCCGTGGAACAATGAATGTGCCACCAGCTGTGCTTGTGCATAATTTTTTTTGTTTCTGCAGTTATGCAAGGTTGTTTGACCTAGTAGAGAAGTTTAAGACAACTCTTGGATTTTAAATTTGAAGATACAAGGAGGCACTTCTACTGGTTTCAGATTACTACCCTTTCTAAAATTTACGTAGTTTTGTCCCCTTTGGTGCTGTTTGAATTCAGGCTAGAGTTTCTGCCGGTTATGCTGTGCAGATGATAGGTTTAGTTCATCTAGTAGTCTCCTTAAATGTATTAATCTTTAAAGATAAAATTGTGTGCAAACTAGGAACTGAGATTCATGAAATTACTTTTAGCACACAATTTCTGCTAAATGCATTCCAGAAAAACTTAGTGTGCACAGTGATTTGATAAGCTTCCATCAAGATGAATCTGTCACAGAGTCAGGATGCAAGTACTGATCTGTTCTAGCTCACAATACTTGGGTGGAAACAACAGGCACAAAAAATTAGTCTGGGTCTCTGAGAGGTGTCCTTGAGTATTATCTTCCCAAGAACAGCGCAGCACCAGGTAATAAAATAGAAGATGTTTTGTGCATAATGACTGAAACCTTTCCTGCTGGGAGGCCTCAGAACATAAGTCATTCAAATCACATGTATGAAAAGTTGCTTTTAGATAGGAGTGTCTGTTCTTGACTTATACCATTGTTAACACTTGGTAAATTGAAACATTAAAGGCAGAGTGTCAGTTTTGGAAATACTGGCATCCCTCAATGAAAGAAAAATATATATCAAATGATGAATTATGGTGAATATACATGTTCGCACTGTTTCTCATTGAGCTTCATGATAGTTTCAGTTAATTTCTGTGTCTTCCTTCCCCCTCCCACGTAGTAGTGAAGAGATGGAAAGACAAAGATAAACCTGAATCCAAAGCAGTTTACTATGAAAAGACAGTTGCCATTTAAGCCACCTATTTGTAAGCAAAATTGACATTGATCTGCAGAGATGCAGTGCTTGTGAATCTTTCGAAATCCTTCAATTCTTAATTGCTAAAAACTTGAAATATAGTCCTGATTACTGCAAGCTTTTTTATCTTTTCACATTCTGATTATTATGAATACAATTTGATATCTTTATTAAGCCTGTTTTAATTTGATTCATACAGAGAGAGTGAACTGAGTGCAAAGGAGGAACCTCTACTGTAGACTGGAGTAGCTTCATTCAGCTTGGTCACTTAGCAAAAATGTATTTCCTCAGAACAGTGGATAAAGTATGCGTGTTGTATCTTGGTCATCATTTGAAATTTATACCTGAAATAATATATCACACTGGGAACTGTACTATAATTGGGAGATGTATTCAAGAGAGAAAAACCATAGCAGGTGAATAGAATCTGTGACTTTTAACAAGTTCACTGAAAGTTACTAAGTTCTTGAGCATGCCTGAAAAGTAGAATAACGTATTTCTTCTGTTAACTGTGTTCAGAGCTGATACACATTTACCCTGTTAGATTTATATTGGTCCACCTAGTCCACTTAGAGCCAGGAGCAAGACCTTTAGGAAAACCTTCATTAACCCTATGTGCTGATGATGACTGTGCTGCTCTTCTCATTTTGCATTAGCAGTTAGCAGGGAGATTAACTATTTTTTGGCATTCTGAAGTTAATTACATTTACTGTGCTGTCTGCACAGGCTAATTTTGAAGACTTATAAAATTAGGTGTGAGAGGAAGGGGAAAAAGATCTTCCAGACTGTACTGAAATGGTTATGTGTTTTGGAGACCTTTGTCCATTGTAAATACAGAAACTACTTGCCAGCTTTTGTTTTTTTGCCAGTGGTAATAGGTTTCTCATACATCCACAGCTGTTTATTGTATGAACAGCTGACAAAAGCTCACACTTTCAGAGGTGAGGTGAGCTGGGTTCTGGGCAGAACAAAGACCTTTGGCAGGGTAGGAAAGACCTTCCCCCTCCTCCCAGAACACAAATGTAAAGGCAGCTGGCAGCATGAGTGCAAATCGGAAACGTTATCTGGAAACTTAATTCCCCCAATTGTGGTGTTACTGTAGTGCAAGGATTTATTTTTGTTTTACCGTCTTCAGGGATTTTAATATTTAGCAAATGAAACTCTATGCTTTTGTGTGCTGCCTTTTGGATTGTATAAAAAGCTTTAATGCACAGAGAATAATTGTTAGAATAGAGGAATGGACATGCTTGCACAAGTGGTGTGATTTGTCTTGTAGTGAGGAATGGGGGAGTCACTGGGTTTAAACTAGATGAAATAAATAAGCCCTGTAGGTCCTGGAGCCCTTGGGTTTTCCTGAATTTATCATTATGTGGGAGTGTCATGTCAATGGACACTTACTTCCATTCAAAATAAGCAACCCCTGATGTTTGTAAACCGGTATCTGATGTGCTTGCTTTTGTAATCTCCTTCCATAGACATGATACCACTTATTTTGCATATGTGTTATTACTTAGATAACCTTAAAGGAATGCTCCTCACCTCCTCCTTAACTTTTCTCTGTGCCTAAGCCATTACCACAAAGTCTTGATCTATCTATGTGACTGCTTTAGCTCCAGTGTTTTGTTCATTCTGCCATTTAACCCTCTAACTTGCAACAGTGTTTGGAGAGAACTTTGTTAGGGAGAAATGCTCCTTCTGCTTTGAAGGGTAGCCTTTACTAAATTAAATCAGGTTCTCCATGCACAAAGAAAAGGAATTTGAATGCAACAGCATGAAAACAAGAAGGCAGCTCAATTGCACTGTACAGGATAAATTACATATAGAAAGTAATGTCTTCCACAGATGGACCAAGGTAGTCTTGCACATTCAGCTTGTTTGTTTGCTGAGAGTAAATTGCTTTGCCTTGGCGAATAACACAAAAAACCAAATCATCACAGCCTTCAAAATTTCTTGAGGAACAAAACAAAAAGTTTTTATCACAATGTTCGTAATTGGCAAACTGTTGTTTTTGTACTTTGGTTTATGAACTGTTACAAATCTACCAGTCTAAAAAATAATAGAACCTAGTTTCTTCTTTAATTTGAAGAGCATTTCTAACATGACATGCTACCACTTTTAAAACATGTACTATTAAATGCTTTGGGAGTCATCCTCGAGAAAAGAGGTTTAAACTTAGCTGAGTTGTGATCTCAAACAAAATAACTATTTTAACTGATACTTAATATTAGAACCAAAACTACTCGAATTCACTAATTAGAATAAGTTATTATACTGCATTAGTTAAACTACATTTTTTATCTTGTTCATTCCAGTCATGTCCCAGTCATGAAGTCTTAAAAATGTTATGTTTCTAAATTCTGTCTTGCATATAGAAGACATTGAGCTTAGTTACAGCAGACTTGAGTGTTTAGGCTGCTTTTACAGAGGACAAGTGTGTTTATTGAAGATAGAAAACAATTTAAAACTGGTTACAGCCACCAGTTTCTAGGTTTCTTACAGTGTTCTTAAATCACTTTGCAATTATTCAGCTGCATTGTCTGTAAGGAGCAAAAGCTAGTCAGAATTTAGGATTCTTAAAAGGGCATAGTAATGCATTTTTGAAAACTGTTTAGAACAGGTCACTGACATGTACAGGGTTATCAAAGCACAGCAGGCTCAACACTAAATGATACAGTGATTCGTACTATTCGGAATGTTCTGTGTTAGTAAGAATGCCAAGTTGACTCTTGACATAGGAAGATAATGGATGGCAATCACTTATCACCCCACTAAGTCAAAATGACCTATTTCTAATTGTAGACTTAACACTCTTTTGTTTCCTTTTTTTTAATCTTGCTTGTGGCAAAATATGTCAGCTACTTAAGGCACTTTTTGGATCATGTAGAGCAGCATGTCTGGAATTTAAGGCTCATTTTGGGTTCTCTTTGGCTAGATATTGGTGTCATGATGTTCCCTTTCCTGCTTTTCTGGCCCTCTCTCCAAATTACTGGTTTGTGCTGTGTTCTTCATCTGCTGTAGATAAATAGTGGAATGAAGTTTCTTGTTCATGACCCTCACTGTTACAGTTTCTCATAACTCATGTAATTTGAAAGCTTCATTGGGTTCTTTTTTAGTTTGATGCTTAGATCATTCTTACTGCATTTATTATGGATTCGTTTTGAAACTTTGTATAAAAGGGGGAATCCACTAGTCTTGAAATGTGGTTCATTCAGTGAAGATCTGTATGCAGTAAGGCTTACTAAAAGCTATAGTTTACTTTGCTTTTGCAGTTTGATACTCTCTGTAGAAAGACTGGGGCTTGGTTGAACTATGCTGTGTCTGTATAGTATGTCACTGGACATTCCTGCTACTAACATTGCTTTGGCTGCATCTGCAGTTGAAGAACATGAAACCTTGCAGTGTTGATGGGTCTTAAATTGAGTTTGCAAGAATTACATGTGCTGTGAGGCATATGCTACTAATATGGAACATACTGAAAGCTGATCAAGTGATTGCAGAACTTAAATCTAATTTTCAAAATGGGTGAAGTCAGATTTGTAGACTTAGGTATTTTGTACCTAAGTTTGTCCACAAGTGTACAGCACAGCAGCAGTTATGCAGCTAATAACTTTGTGCATGTTTGTATTTGTTGTATTTGTTGAATTGTAAATGTCTTTTAAAAAACACCACAAAAACAGGTCCTCACTGGTTTCTTTCAAGAAATTATTGCTCCATGAAGAATAAGATTCTTAAACAAAAACAACACTACCCCTTTTCTGTGAGCTTTTCAAATCTTTTGGCAGGCATTAACCACTTGTGATTGTGTTTGCTGGCAGTTGAATTTAAGCTTTAGAATTTTTTGACAATTATCAATATAGCTTAGTCCTATTGTCTCCTTGGGTTGTGTTGCAGTGTGGGTGTTTTTGTGTTTGGGGATTTTTTGTTTGTTTTTGTTTTTTGGTTTTTTCCTTACTTTTTTAAAGTGACTAGGTGAGAATTGAAACTTTTTAGTCTATTTTTAATTTTTTTTTTTTTGGCAGAGTTAATCCAGGAAGAAAGCTAGTTCTGTTTCTGGGATTTTGAACTCTCAGTCAAGACTGAAAAATATTGACTAGCATGCTTATGAAACTGATATGGCAATAAATGCAAGGTCTTTAGGAGTCAGTAATTTTATTTGACTCCTTCCCAAGATTTTTGTCTAGTTTAAAGACATGGCCTGGCAGACTGGTAAGGAAGTCACTATGACAGTAAAAGGTGTTTCCTTATGCTCAGGGGGAACTTCCTGTGTTTTACTTTCTCTTGTCACCAGGCACCACAGACAAGAGCGTGGCTCGGTTTTCTTTATGCTCTTCCTTTAGGTGTTTGTACAAATTGATGAGACCTCCCTGAGCCTTCTCTTCTCCAGGCTGACCAGACCAGTCACAGCCTTTTTTTTCTATGTGAGGTGCTTTAGCTCCCACATCACCTTTGTGGCCTTGTGCTGGACTCACTTGAGTAGGTCTATGTCTGTCCTGTAATGGGGAGCCCAGCTCTGGACACAGCACTTCAGGTGTAGCCTCAGTGATGCTAAACAGAGGAGGAGGATCACATTCCTTGACCAGCTGGCAACACTCCTTCTTCTGCAGCCGAGGATACCATTAGCTGCTTTTGATTCAAATAACAACCAAAAGAGAGCATTTTAACCAGTTCTGGTTTTAGACTACCTTAAACACAAACAAAAGTGAAATAAAAACACTTAAAAAGCAACCACAACTCCTCATTTACCCATTTACATTTGCTGGTGTAATTGGAACAATTTCCTTCCTGACGAGAGTTAGTTTTCAAGCTTGAATTTTTAACACCAGCATTAACACCATTCTCTTAGTGGATGGAGATTGGAATTGGTGCTGCTTTTATTTGTGACGAGCTACAAAATTAATTAATGAATTGCATATTCTCTGTTAGCCTAATGTTTTCTTGCCAGTAGTTACAGCTGTTTGTATGATTTGCCTGGATTTTTGCTTATTAGAACTTGGTTGCTTTGGTTCACACAGACAAGACTCTTCAGACATGAGGGTACTCATGTAAGCTTTACCTGGATTGCCTCTTTTCCCCACTTCTTTGGCTCCCTCAGATTATCTTGAATAGAGCAAAGTGTGGGTAAAGAGGCATTGAGGCTATCTCTTGGAAAAATTTTGGCTATTTATATCTTCTCTATACAACAAAAAAATTTGCTTCGCTTTTTATTATGTGCTTTTAATAGAACAAGAAGAAAGCTCTATAGTGGATTAACCTTATGGTTTCATTCCTAGCCTCAGCTGAAATGGAAATAGCGGTGTAGGTGGAGAAAGCTATCTGTCATGATCGTTCCTTGCCCTTTCTTTCCTCTCCTCATCTCCCTTTCACCAGCAAATGTCAAGATAGCTCTGACTATTCCAGAATGTAAATAAATGTTATGAGGAGTCTCCTACAACGAGATAATACCTAAACTCAAAAATTATAGCTGCAAAATACAAGGGGGGCTACTTTCTAGCCAAATGCTGAAAAATGTTTCATTGTAGAACAGAGAATGCTGTGTAGGTAAAGTAGTTTTCAAGTCAATGATTATTTGTCCTTAATAAGTATTATTTTTACAGGTGCAATTTATCACAGAAAAAGTGACAAGCAAGAAAAAGAGCTGCAAAATAACATTTGAAAAGTGAAATTATTTAAAGTTTATTTTCTTAAAGGCAATTCTTTTCTTGAAAGTGGCCCAAGAGGCTCTCAGTTTTCACAGTCTGTGTGACTTCCGTGTACAGCAAGACTTGCAGAATAAGCAGTGTCATGCAGGTGAAGGGATAGCTAAATACCAGCTGCGTACTGATGACGTTTTTTCCCTTTTATAAAGAAAAGTTGGGGTTTCTGTTTGCAGTTCAACCCAGAAGCTTTTTTTCAAATGACAACAGCAGACAACTGACCTGAGCTGCCTTCTGTTCTTCCTGCCATGCTGTTTGAGAAATCACGTACCTTTGCAGAAGATAAATAATGCAATAGAATTTAGAAAAAAGTAAAATATGTTTGTTTCCTAAAGTTCAGGTTTAGGGTGTGCTATTGTTTGTTGTTCTTATAATAAACAGTTTTGTTCTTTCTGGTTTTTGATAATGCTTAACAAATTTAGGTTGTGTTGCAGAAGTGTATGGTTGGAAGTCCAGAAAGTAGGGATAAAATAGATACAGATACCACCTTGCAGTCAAAGTTTTAGTCCATGCTCTCAGAAAAAAATTTCACATGCAGTAATGATAGAGCATCACAGATGTTTGCAGGTAATTCCTCCTAAATAAAATGAAAAGAAGGAAGCAAGAACATGTTCTGGAAATAAGTAGTGGACTTAGAACTCCAGTTTATGTGGTTGACCCTGTCTCGGGATTCTAATATATGCAGATCCTCATGTTTTAAAATGGTTTGGGGGGAACTTAGGCTTTATTTTCTACTCCCTGCCCAACAGTGAAGATCTCCTTATGTCTTTGAATGTTCAGTGGAAAGCCTCAAGCATGTTATGCCACTGCCTCTGGATGTGTAAGGATGAAATCATAGCTGCAACCTAATTGTCAAATACTTGTTGCTTGTTGGGTGTATTCATTTAGGTGGACGTGAACTGACTGGGAAACCTGTAAAGCTGTAGCTTTCCTACGTACTCTTAGAAGACCTATTGAGCAGGTGGAGATAACTTGAAGGAAAAGGTCATGCTAGAGATGGCATGGCTGACTCTAAATGTTTTGTTTAGAATACACTGCAGAAATACTAATAGAAATAGATGCTGCATTGATCTTGAATGTAATACAAAGAATTAATGGTATTTGAAGATCAGTTCCTATATTGTGTAATGAATCACTGAAGATGTGAGACTAGGTAAAAATGTAAAGTGCTTATTAGTATCATGCCAGACACAGGAAAGTATCTCAAGTACAGCAGAGGACTCATAATTATTACATTAATGACAAGTGAGCTTTGTTCATTCATGTTCCCTTCATGCTGTGAACATGCTTAACAAAGTATTAATTTCACCAATCCCATCGATACTAAAATTTTGCCTTGCATCTTCCTTAAAATCATTTTAATTCAATAATCAAAATTGTTAAGAAAATACCTGAGTACAAGGCAGCTAGAGAAAATTAGAGTCTTTCAAGTAAGAATTAAGGAGAGTTTGGAGTTCTACAAGGCCACACTGAAATTAAATAGTATGGAATTTAAGGACTGAAAAGCATGTTAATGGGTTTGAATTTAAATACCCAACCAAATGAGGCAAATGGGTATTTTCAGTCCAAAAGGCAAAGTTATTTAGGTCTAAGAAACTTGGTTTGACAGGGTTGTTTGNTAAAATTAAACTTGGCTGCTTCTGTTCTAGTCCCGTGCCTCTACAGGACACTATCATTGTCACCAGAGAGCAGTATAATTGAGACAATATTGGGGTGTTCCAGGTCATCTTTAGAAGTTCTGTACACTTTATACAGTTTTGTGTTTAAAGATCTGTTTTGTCAAGATGACAGTGACAGAAGGGTTCTCATCATCAGAAGATGTAAGCAGGCAAATCAGTCTGTTGTTCTGGCTGTTTGTGCTTCAGTTCCTTTTCTCTAAGGAAGAGTGGCAGGATGGGCTAACTTCCTGCTTTTTGCTAAGATTTTTGGAAGACAGCGTAGAGCTTGATGAGGTTCAGGCTTTGTTGAGCAGATTTGTTTATGTTTAGGCAGAGCAGAGTGCCTGTTTTTACTTCAGTGTCTATAGGTTAAGAAGTTGTTATTTTGTCCATAGATTAGACCCTGTCTCCTGGGGCAGCTAGGATGAAGACAGATTTCCTTCCCAGTTCTCTCATTCTGTGCCAGGCAGTGAAGCAGCAGGAGAAACTGGTTTGTGTACATCAGTAGATTCTACCTAGAGAATTTCATTTAATGGGGAAGTGACACTCTTGTTCTAGCCAGCATCTTCCTGGATAGAGAGGATAAAATAACTTAGAGAAGTATTTTCCACCTTAGAAGCAGATATTACTGCAGCCAAATCTGTTATTGTCACTGCAACCAAATCTGTCACAGTTAAATATTTTGGTTTCACCTGTAAACCCTTCATGTCTTCACCTTCTACAGTAATTACTAAACTTGCCCTTCAATCAAAAGGCTTGGAACATGAGACATGGAGTGGATTCTCAGTAGGAGTTTTGGCATAGCTTTGGCTTAGATGTTATAATTTATGTCCTTACATACTGACTTAAGTATGATACTAGATAAAATTTGAGGTCACTACCACCTAATAATAAGATTTGAAAGGCTGCTCTTTGAAAAATACTTTTAAAAAGTTACATTCTCTGAAGTAATAGCAGTGAGGGTTTGAAGTAGAGAATTTTGGTTATGACTTAATCCTTGAGAAATACAGTTGTTTAGGAGCAGCAAGAAGCAAATTCTGTGTAAATGCTGTTTGTATTTCATTGTTGTTAAATCCTTTGTATTAAAATGTAGGATACTTTTCTCGGGAATTTGGCTGTTCTGAGGAAACAGGCACTGCCTGGGGACCATTTTTTTCCCTAAAAGTCTTTGGAGTAGGTGACTTACACAAGGGTGGGCTGGTTTCTACGTCTCAATTTTGCGTGCCCAGTTTCTGACGTTTGTCTGTTGGGAAGCATCCAGAGGCTTCCCGAGAGATGCTATTTTGAGGTGACTGAGAGGGTGGGTGGCTGCTAGTGTGCTTTGAACTTCACCCTTATTTTCTCAGTGGAACTGCCCCTTTACAAAGGCAGTCTGGATCAAACTCCCTGAGACCTTGGTAGTGTTGTCATTAGCTTCAATGGTCCTTTCTGGTTTTAACATCCTATCCTTAACTTGGGACAAAATCCTTTAGTGTGCCAGGATACAAATGACCCTTCCTCCCCACAGCCTAACCGAGCATTCTGTAAATGGAAATGGAACTTCGATGCTGTTTTATTAAGTGAATATGACTACTCTAAGTGGTGGTGTTGCTGTGATGACATTCTGCAAATTTTGCATTTTACTAGTGTCCCTTTTTTTTCTGTAATGGTAGCTTTTCTTGGATAGTAAATATGTTAGCCACATTTTTGGGATTTGTTGGACGGGCTTTGAGCCACTAATGCCTTCTAATTTTGCTGTATGAAAGTTACCCTTCAGTGTTTCAATGCACTTGAATCACTGTTTATTCATGTTATTTTATGTTTTGTCCCAGCAATACCATTGTTTCAAAAACTGGTTTTTCTATGTTGGTGCATGGCAGGAATGTTTCCAATTTTTTGTGAACCATTAAAATGTCATTGAGAAGGGGTAATTGCTCAGAAGAGTCTGTTTTAAACAGCAGTTGTCTAGCATCTTATGAGCTGTGTTTATTTAAAGTATCTGAAATTCCTTCTTTGTATAACGATTTCTGTTGTTCAGTACACAATTTTAGAACTGTACTACTGGAGCATAATATACTGTGAATGTATTTTTACATTTCTTTTAACTCTGTGATGATGATGCTCTTTCAGGTGCAAGAGTTACAGTTCTGAGTAGCTGATGATGCTTCCTTACAGGTTATTGCTCTTTATCATTAGCATTGTATTATAGGCAGAAAATACAATGAAGTTTGTAGTTTGAACTAGGACAGCTTTTTGTAAGGGACAGGAGATGGCACAGTAAACTCCAGCAGATTGCATCAGTGGGGTTTTGTGTCTCCTGTGGATGCTTGACATTTCAAGAAGACAGATTTAACCCTTGTTAGAGATTTGCAAAACTGTTCTGAAAAAGAGTAACTAGCAGTATATACCCTGAACCATGTCATAATGAAATGCAGAGGTTGAAATTTGGTGTTTTTCACTTGAAATTGCAAGGAGTAGAGTTGCGTATTCAGAAAATCTGTGGTCTATGGAAGTGTTCCTGATTGGTACACGGTGGTGTTTTGTTAGCTGAAGGTAGTCATGAGAATAAAAACTATTTAGGGACAGATGTTTTCTTGTCAGGTGAGTAATTTAACTAACATGTAGGTTCTGGGCTTTATACTTTGAAATGCAATAGGGAGAGAACAAATGTTACTGGGGTGTCTGTTTTCACCTACTATCTTTGTATGGAAGCTGTTGCATTTTTAGTTTAGCCAGTTGTACTTTGAAATTTACGTTTTAAACTAGTGAAAACCTTTTAAAATGGCCAAGATGTGGTAAATGTTTGCGAGTACACTTTACCATGGGCCATGGGACTCTATATATTTTATGATTTAGACTGTGGTTTCACTTATATTTTTCTCAATGTCAGTATAAGCTGGAGTTGCTCTCAGCTGCTTTCTTCTGTCTTAGTGCTATTCCTTCACCTTTGCAGAAGTGTTTTGGTTTGGGTTTTTTCAATGTGTGTCCTGGCATGGTGATATGGATCAAGGAACTCAACCAGTGAATGATGGTGAGGCTTTTATCTTCTTTTAAAGTTGGGTGAGGTTTTTTTCCCCCTCCTAGATGGATCCATTCATTGATCAGTTCAGTATGTAAGACCACAGAGAGGGTCTTGGTAAAACTTGATGAGTCAGAATAGGGGCAAAAACAAGTGTCAGTGGCTGGAACCATCTTCTGCCTCTTCCAAATGCTGAAAGTAATGCAGATGAGGTCATGCCTGTAGGTATATTAGCCTGAGGTGCTATGGATTTCCCAATCCTAATCCTAAACTGTGACTAAAACATTTTATTACCTTACTTCTTCTAACCTGTGCTTATGCTAAATCTTTGTCCAAGGAGGAGTGAGGAGTCCCCTTTGTGTCTGGCTTATCAGTTTCTCCTAGCTGGCTCTTAAATTACACTAGGCCTGGCTGATGAAGCTTTTCTGAAAGACAGGATGGAAGGAGGAAGAACTAACTGTCTCCTGCCACCCAAAACTAAGACGAAGTGTAGAAATACCTGACAGCTAAGAGTCCCTTTCCTTCAGGTGACTCCTTCAAGGATTTGATTTAGCTGATGTAATTCTGCATGTAAAAAGACTATGTAAAAGTCCTAGTGAACAAGCTTCTTCCTATTCCTATCTTTTGCTTGTAGAAAAAAAGCGCAATGTATGCTGCTCTGCTTACTGAAATATATTCAAGTTGGCTGGAAAATGTTCCCTCTGTAATAGCAGTCACTCCTTAGTAGCATTCATGAAATAGCCTGATGCTTAAAGCTTTGCTATGCCACAATGCAAGATGGTAACACTTGATTGAAATCACTCAGTATTTGTGTACTTAACTATCCATTGCAGGATACCTGTAAAGGTAGGAAAGGGACAAGTTAAAGTTTTTTGAAACTCACTTTTTTAGACCATTTGTGAATGAAAATTAGTTTTGTAGATATTATTAAGAAGGAGATCTTTTGAAAATGCAGAGCTCACAGAAGAAAACCATGTCTTAGTCTGCAAAAATGAAATACAAGTGTCTTGGTTTGAAAGA
>VXAZ01010490.1:383871-406470 GCA_013399875.1 Gymnorhina tibicen | reverse complement strand
CCCTGTCGGTACCGTGGGCATGAGGGGGGTAATGGGGCTGATCCTGACAGCACTGGAGGTGCTGTGGATGCCTGTAGGCCTGGGCATGTTGGGAGTGTTGGAGGTGCTGTGGTGTCCATAGGTGCGCTGCACTCCCAGGGGTTCCCATGGGAATGGAAGTGCTGTGACCCCTGTGCTTCTGGGGATGCCCATAATTTTGCTGTGGTTGAGGTTACAGTGGTGTCCATGTGGGAGTGGACATCATCCCCACCTTCCTCCCCTGCCCATCCCCTGCTCGCAGACCCTGGGGCGGACGCCTCGCTGTGTGGCATGGCAGCCACAGGCGCCTCGGGTACCAACGCGGTGCGCTACGGCACCATGCGCCCCAACGTGCTCAACCTGCGCGTGGTGCTGCCGGACGGGCGCCTGCTCCACACCGCCGGCCCCGGGCGCCAGCCCAGGTGGGCACCGGGAGGCGGGAGGGCTGTGCTGGGCTGGGCTGGCCATGTGCCACGTGGGTGCCTGCTCACCAGCTCTGTGCAGGAAGCGGGCGGCTGGCTACGACCTGACCTCGCTCTTCGTGGGCTCTGAGGGCACCCTGGGCTTCCTGACTCAGGCCACGCTGCGCCTGCACCCGCTGCCAGAGGCCACTGCTGCCACCATCGCTTCCTTCCCCAGTGTCGGGGCAGCCGTGGCTTGCACTGTCCAGGTGCTGCAGGCCGCCGTGCCTGTGGCCCGCATCGGTGGGTGCCCGGGCCCAGAGGTGGGGCTGGGGGTCCAGGTGCTGGTGGTGGAGCTCAGCGCTGTCTCCTCCCACCCAGAGTTCCTGGATGAGGTGATGGCAAATGCCTGCGGCCGCTTCAGTGGGATGGAACTGCCAGCAGCAGCCACGCTCCTCCTGGAGCTCCATGGCTCCCGGCACAGCCTGGCTGAGCAGCAGCAGCAGACAGGTATGGCTGGGAATAGGGATGAGGATAGGGTGCCTGGGGCTGGGGGCCATGATGGACACCCAGGGATGAGGGATGGGTGCCCAGGGACAGGGGACAGGGGAACCAGGGTGTTCTGGAGTGAAGCATGGTGCTGGGGGACCATGATGGATGGAGTGAATGATGGATGTCCAGGACATGGGACAGTGGGACCAGGCATGTCCTCTGGTGAGGGATGGGTGCCCAGGGCTGGGTGGGGATTGGAGACCTTGAGGTCATCAGGATGAGGGACACGTGCCCAGAGCCTAGAATTGGGGGACTGGAGTCATGGATGGCTGCCTATGGGTAGGAGATGGAGATCAGGGGTGTCCTGAGGAGAGGGATAGATGCCCGGGACCAGGGAGAGGGGGACCAGCGATGGATGCTTGGGATGGGGACTGGGAAGACACTAGGGTGAGGGATGGGTGTGTGCGCTGGGGGTCTGCTGAGGGGCTCATGGACATGGGACAGGGGGGACCAGGGGTGTCACAGGGTGGTGGACAGGGACCCAGGGACAAGGGGCAGAGGGACCAGGAGTATCCTGGGATGTGGGATAGGTGCCCAGGATGGGCACTGGAGGTCCTGGGCAAGGGCTGGGTGCCCCGGGGTGCCGTGGATCCTGTCCCAGAGCTCCTGGTCACCATCAGAGGAGATCGTGCGACAGAACGGTGGCTCCGGCCTGGCCTGGGCAGAGGGGCTGGAGGAGCGCGAGCGGCTCTGGTCCATGCGCCACAATGCCTGGTACGCTGCCCTGGCTCTGCGGCCCGGCTGCCAGGTGAGGCACGAGGATGGGGCTGATGGTGGCAGCGCCCATGGTGCTGCGAGTGCCACAGCTCTGCCCTCCCTGGCCCAGGGCTACTCCACGGATGTCTGTGTGCCCATCTCCCGCCTGCCTGATGTGGTGGTGGAGACCAAGCAGGACCTGCAGGCCTCCAGCATCACCGGTCAGCAGGGCCACAGCCCCCTGGGACTGAGGGGGTTGGGGGGGTCACCATCCTCCATGCCACACCCCATCTGACCTGTGGCCTTGCAGGACCCATGGTGGGACATGTGGGCGATGGCAACTTCCACTGCCTCCTCATCTTCAACTCCCAGGACCCGGAGGAGGCCCAGCGCATCCACGCCTTCACCCAGCGCCTGGGCAGGTGGGGCCAGAGTACTCTGGGGATCTGCAGCTGGATGGACAGACGTCCCCATCCCCTGCCCCTCCCTGTCCTGTAGGCGGGCACTGGCAGCGGGGGGCACCTGCACTGGAGAGCACGGCGTGGGGCTGGGCAAGCGGGCACTGCTGCAGGAGGAGCTGGGCCAGGAGGGCCTGGACACCCTGCGCTCCATCAAAGCTGCACTCGACCCCCACAACCTCATGAACCCCGGCAAGGTGCTCTGAGGGGGAGCACCGGCACTGAGCTGGAGGTGGGGGGCCTCAGCCCCTGGTGTCAGGGCCAGGGTGGCCACGCTGCCCTGCAGTGCCACTGTATGTGTCCCTACAAATCTCCCCATCCCCACTTCTGGGGGTCAGGGATCCTCAAACCCCCAATAAACCCTTTTCACTCGCAGTGTCCATGTGCTGTGAAGTTGTTTGGGGGGACAGGACCCCCCAGCCCCTTCCCAGCAGGCCCCTGCCCCAGACAGCACACACAGGGCAGGGCATCATCAGCGTCCTGCTTCAGCCACTTCTCCTGAGCTGCAGTGCTGCCAGTGCCAGGTGGGAGCTCTCTGGGACCTGCCGAGCACCACTGTGGCCATCCCCACATGGCAGGCACAGAGAAGGGGGACTGGCATGGGTGGGGGGCTCTAGCACCCCACTGGCATCATCTGCTTCACCAAGAAAGCCAGTGAAATAAAATAACAGTGAATATTTTATTGAACATTGTTTTAATACCATATCAAAACACCTTGACTAATGAAGGAAGCTCCCCCCAAGCTCTGAACTCTTTTTTTCCCCCGGTTTTTTTTAATATATAAATACAGAAAGGTTTCCCGCAGGGGCACGGCCACCGGCAGGGGAGGTCTCACCAACGAAAACGTGCCCGCCGCGCCAGGAGGGGACGGGGATGGGCAAGGGGGGTCACTGCCATGAAATGACACCATCTTGGCACCTCCAGCAAAGCCACCCCTGTGACTAGGGGTGGCCAGGGGCATCTGGGGGGCCACTGAGGCCTTCCCCATACCCTCCTCAAAAGGGTCCAACTCAAAGCCGATGGAAAAGAAAGAGGGGGGGCGGTTTTGGCAAGAGGAGCCCGGCGAGGGGGCACTGGAGGGGCGGCGGGGATGCTGCAGCTCTCCAGTCTCTGAGTGGTTATAGCTGAGTTAAAGAGTGACCAGTCTGTAAACATCACCGGGGCAGGGAAGCTCAAATTGAAGAACACGCCAGTCAACACAAAGCTTCAGTTGTGGTTTGTTGTTTGGTTTTTTTTTTTGTCCATTTTCTCTTTTTTTCTTCTTTTTTTTTTCCTTTTTTTTCCTTTTTTTTTTTCTCATTGTAAACACTTGAAAGACGGACCCCTGCGACTCAGCAGAGGGGAGCAGTGGCCCCGCTCACGGCGTGGGGCAGAGTCCCCATCTCAACGCTGCCGGGCCGGGGTGGAGATCTCCAAAAGGGAGATGGGAGAGAGGAGAAATTTCCCGTTTAGTCAGTGCAAAAAAACCGAGCAGAGCCCCCGGGCGAGTCCGGGTGGGAGGTGGGGGGGTTGCCGGTGAGAAATGCCGCGTGCTCCGTTTGGCCGGCTGTCCCCCGGCAGCTTTCCCCTTTCGGTTCAGGGAGAAAAGCCAAACATCATGGCAGGGTTTCGGCCGAGGGCGTCCCCGGGGCCTCCCTGGCGGGCAGAGCTCTCCTGGTGACCAGCGGCTGTGGAGGGGAGAGCAGGTCGCTCCGCTTTTCTCACACTGTCTTCTCCTGGATGTTTCTTTTTGTTTTAAATCTTTTAAATTAAAAAAAACAAAACAAAACAAAACAAAAAGCAGAAAAACAACAGAACAAATAAAAGTAACAAAATAAAATAAAAACTGCGCCGTTGTCCCAAGTGGATTCAAGTTTCTGGGTTTTATTTTTGTCTTCTCGAGGAATTTAAAGTCAGCCCAAAACTCCAGGCGGGGCGGGGGGGACGGGGAGAGGAGGTACAGCAGGTATAGCAAGGTGCCCTGCAAAGGCAGAGAGAGACCGTCCCGGGTGAGGAGCAGGAGCCCTGGCTGTCACATCCCACCCTATCCCACCCCATCCTCCACTTCCAGCCCTGGATTTAAACCCGGCATGGGAATATCCCTTCTGAGCAGCCCACTACAGGCTCACCTTAGAGAGAAGTCAGCAAGCACGCCCGGCGGGTCAATCAGAAGGATGCTCTGGGCAAGATCTGTTCACTTCAAACCATGAGTCTATACAGCTGCAAGAGGAGAGCGTGTTACCACCATGCTGCTGAGCCTCAGGTGTCCCTGCTTGTCCCCTTGCCACCCGCCTGGCTGTCCCCTCACGGTACCTTTTGTGATAAATGCAGAGGCAGGGCAGCCTGGCTATCGTGTCCCCCTGCAGCAGCTCCTCCAGGCAGATCACGCACTCGCCGGCGTCCTTGGTCAGCACGTCATCTGGGAGGGGAGGACAGGGCACCAGTGAGACGGGGACCACCGCAGCATTTCCCTCCCTGGGGTGGAGGGGAGCCCAGCGTCACTGCTGCGGAGGCAGCCGGGATGGGGTGGAACGGCAACAGCGCTGGGAAACACTGGCAGGAGGCTCATGTGGAGGCACAGGGGGGATGTGGGCCTGGGGCATCTGGGGTGAACACAGCCCCTACCCCTGGCATCCAAAACATCACCAACAAGTAGGGAGTGAGCATCACTCCCACACCAGTGCTCAGGAGAGAGGCGGGAGATGCCAGCCCAGTGCTCAGCCTTGTGAGGGCCCTGCCAGCGAGGAGGGGAGGAAGGCAACAACCCTTTGGGGGGCAGCCCAGGAGGACACGCGTCCCCTGCCCTCACCAGGCAGGATGCAGGGCCAGCAGGGCGCTCTCTGGCACAGAGGGGAGGGGAGGGCCCCCCCCGGGGTAGGGGGCTGCGTTACAAAGGAGCCCGAAAGCAAAAGCAGCAGGGTTGAGCCATGACTGGGAGCAGAGTGGAGCAGGGACCGGGAGCTGCACCATCCTGCCGGAGCACAGCCCTCTTGGGAAGCCCAGCCAAGCTGCCTGCCCGCAGCAAATGTCTCTCCAGCCATCCCAGTGCAGCAGGACGCCATGTCCCACACACACCCTGGTCCTTACCGTTGTAGGAGAGGCGAGGTTTGCTCAGACACATGATAAAGTGCATTTCCATCTCGTCAGAAGCCACAGATTTGGAGCAAATGGGGCACTTGAAACCTGGAAGGAGAGCAGAGAGATGAGCCCTTAGCGAGGGCAGCAGGAGGAGTCCACCCTGCATCCCGGGGAATCCCTGGGGCCACGGTGGGGCACGGCAGCAGGCAGCCCCTCACCTGCTGCCTGCATAGTGACCCTCACCCCACACAGCACCCACTGGGCACCCGCTCATCCTGTGCTGGCCACCAGCAGCGCCAGCGTTGGGGACAGCCACCGAACAGGGGACAGCCGACGAGCTGGTGCGCTGGTCGTCCCCGTGCCTGCTGCGCAGAGGGCACGGAGAGCGTGCCAAGGCAGTGCACACGTGGCCATCAGCTGTTGCCAGGCCTTAAAGGGCGAGCAGCAGCCTGGGGCACGCAGCACCCAGCCACTGGCAAGTGCAGGGGCACGTCCCTGTGCCTGGACAGTGCTGTCCCTGCTGCCAGAGCTCAGCACCGCATGGCTGAGCCAGAAAAGCTGCAAGGAAGTTTTTTTGTATGGCTGCAGCAGAGGACTGGCAGATCAGAGCCTCAAACACAAATGGCTGCTTTGTCCAGCTTTCTGCAGGAGTGAAGTGGGTGCTCACCTCTCCGATGCCAGCCTGCCTCCCTGGGAGCAGGGGGACCCTGCAGGCTGATGAGCCAGCTTGACCTTGGCCCTGCCTGGTGACCTGGGTTCTTGGATGAAGCTGGATGGGATGCCCAGATCTGCTCTGCAACCTTGCTTGGCTTGGGGTGGTGCCAGGGTGTCAGACCAGTGCCATCGCCTGCTCGAGCCATGCAGACCACCACGGCATCATCCCCAGCCCCACCAAGTGAGGCTGCCCCAACCCAGTCTGTAAGCCCCAAACTCCCAAGGAGCAGAACCCCAAGCAGCCCTGCAGGTCACCCATCTGGGACTCCCTGCCCTTCCACTGCAGCCAGCTCGAGGCCATGTGGTTTGTCACTGCCCAGCAGAGCAGTGCAGCTCGAGCCGAACACGCGCGTGCCACCACCACGGGTTTGCACCAGAATATCCAGCAATTCCCTGCCTGCAGAGAGGGAGAGGGTAATTTAAGGATCTGCCTTCTAAAAGCAGATCAGGTTTGACTGCAGTGCCGCTTAAGAGCTTTCTTCATATATATGCAAAGGCTGCTCAGGAAAGAAAAGGAATGTACACAAATTATCTAAGGATGAATCAGGTTCTTGTTTGCCACCACGTGGATGTGGACAGGACAATTTTTTTGCTTCTTGTAAGGGAGAAAGTACAGGGTGGCTTTAAGGAGAGGCAGCTCAGACCTCTGCTGTGCAAACAGCCCCGGTAATTGTTCAACACCCGAGCGTTCATTAGCAGCAGTGATAAATACAGTTTACTTCCCAGGTCCTTGGATCCTGCCCCTCCAGAGTGTGGTTATTTCCCAGGAGGGTGCAGCAAGGATGAGCACCGTAGATGGTATGGGATTGGCTCTAAAAGGACCTGCTAAAAGAAGGAGCCCTCAAGCCCAGGGGTCCCTCCAGTGGGGTGTCCGGCTGGCCTGCAGCATTGCCACGCTGGGAACACATCCCTGCCCCAGCCTGGCTGAGCCACGGGGTCTCTGCTCTGAGTCCGGCCCCAGTTGCACCAAGCCCCAGGCGATAGGGCAGTGCTGCAGCCAGGGCCTTGTGGGCAGCAGCACCGATCTGCCTTCTCCTCTCCAGCCTAATTTTACTCCTGACCGATTTATACCTTGTGGCAGCCGTGCCCATTAGCTGAAGTCGCTGGTTTTTTCCTCCTCCCAAGTGTTTACCCACCGGTGTATTTATAGTGTGGATAGCTCGGATAGCCTCCCAACCTGCCTGCTGCAAGACCCAACTGGCCTCCCCTTGCGAGACACCCTCCCCGTGCCCCGCTTCCCTGGCAGCCCGCCTGCCCCGTCCCTGTCTGAACTGATCCCGCCTGGAGCGGATGGTCTGCCAGCGCCACGGGCACCGGTCCCTACGGGGGGAGCTCTGAGGACTGCCTTCCAGCAGCAAGTCCCTGCATGGCTGTGAAGGGCTCCCTTTGGAAAAGGCATTTTGTCTGCAAACTCTGTGTCAGGGCAAGGCATTTGTAAAGGTTCAGTACTGTTCCCTGTGCAGTGTGTGGGCAGACCTCGTTTCCTCTGGTCCCCCCTTTTCTGTGCCAATGTGTTATTTTAAACAGCTGTCCCAGATCTGCCAGCTCCGGCAGCACCCGAAGGGATCCTATGAGACGTGCAACCGATGTAAAGGGAAAAGGCCCCGGATGAAACTGCCTGGTCTGTGGCTGCCAGGGCACGGCCGCCAGCAAAGCAGCGGGGCCAGGCAAAGAGCAGGGCTCTTTGCAGGCTCCGGCGAGCGGCTGTTGCTGTATCTCCAGGCCTCATTGCTAGCTGGGATAGCTTTAGCACGGTTATAAATAGCTGGCATGAACATTCCTCATGCTCCTCACTGCTCCCTGGGCAGCTGGCTGGGGCACCGGGACTCCTGACACCGCCACAGCCCTGTGGCAAGGACGTGGGGACATTGGGCAGACGGAGGGGCCCAGGCTCAAGCCCCAGCACGTATGTGGCATCCTCCAGCCAGACGGGTCTGGGGGTTGAGCCAAGTGCAGAAGCACACACACTTTTCTGGCTCTGCATTTCACAAGATGGAGGGGGAAAAAAAAGGGAAGATGAACATGCAATCACGTAAATTCCCAAGTTCCAGCAGGAGCGAGGAGCTGATGTGGAAAGGCCCCCAGGGTGGGGGGCTGCCCTGCACCCCAGCTGTCAGCACAAATACTTGACATTGCAAAAGCAACTGCTTGTGTTTCCCTCCATGGCAGGCACAGGAGCCCACCACCAGTGGGAAAGGGGAGGCAGAGGTGAACTCCCTCACCCCTTCTCCAGGTGGCCTTTGGGTGAAGGTGGTAGGCAGAGAACCGGTGAGGCCAGGGGACAGCCAGCACCCAACAGCAGCAGGCACCAAGCCCGGTGCCTTGGGACATCCCTTTACAGTTCAGGCAGGAGCCTATCCCATAGATGAAAGAGCTGCTCTCCACATGGCCAGCCCCCTCCAGGCCATGGTATTTTCCACATTCCCCGAAATCCCCGTTAATTTATCCTGCCTAAGCTGCCAGCCGGAGCAACGCAGGAGATTACATTTTGACAGCTGCTCATGGAAAATTCAGCTCCCTCCCTCCTCCTCGAGCCCTTTCTGTCCTCCTCCCACATGCCTAAAAAAAAAAGAGAGGAAGGGCCCAGCTATTCCTCCTTGCCTGGGCCTCCCACACCCATAGGGAGGCCCGGGGGTTGCTCCAGGGAAAGGCCATGGACACTTCCTCCCTCCCGAGGCATCTGGGGCAGCTGGTGATGGCCCTGCCCATGGCACATTAAACCTGAAGCTGGCACTGTCACCTCATGCAGAGATGTGTTGGGCAGGTACCAGCTCCCAATAACAGTAAGTGAAGAAGAGGAGGGTGCTGCAGGAAGGGGGCTGGCCTGGAAAGGCAGGTTCAGGTCAAGACCTGGACTCTTTGTATCTTGCAGGAGACTGAGAAAGCCAAGGGCTTTCCAGGGCTGCGAGACACAGGCTGGCAGGTGATCTAATCTCTCCAATGGCTTGGTCTAGAAACCAGGAGCAAGTGGCACTGGTGCTCTCCAGGGGCTTCTGTCCTCTGAGTATTTTTAGGAAGGTTACACGGTTAATTTTAGAGAGTTGGGCAAAGTAGAGCTGGGAACCTCTGAAAATCTCCACATGGTCCTATGCATGCTGAAAAAGCCTGGTGGTTAACCCTCACAGTGCCAAAAGCACTACCACAGAACTGCTGGGAATTTAGTGGTGGTGGGAGGGTCGAGACACCTTTCCAACCCATTTCTAAGTATCCCAAACAGAGCTGATTCTGGAGCTGGGACAGAAAATTCCCATCACTTGTGTCTACTGAGCACTACAACAGGGTCAACCACACAATGTCCTGCGAGTGGAAGTGGCTGCTCCCCTTGGGGGTGGGTGAGACCATGTCCATGGGAGCTGCAAGCCTGTCCTGGATCCCAGGGAAAGGCATATGCCATGTCTACCTTCACCTGCCAAACCCTCCTCCAGTTGGGCATGCCTCCAGGAAGATTGCTTACAGACCACAGTGCCATCAGGAGTAGCCCCAGCAGTAGGACACCCTGGTTCTGTCACTGGGAGGTGGCTGGAACACGGACAGCAGCAGCTTTTCCGCTGCACAGCACCTCCAGCAATGGGAGGAAGACACTGGTGGGGATGATGTGCCCTGAAGGCAGGAGGAAGCAACAGCCCAGGCACAATGCAAGCAACTGACCCCATACAGCATTCACCAACGGGACCCCTGCTTGCCCAGTCTCCCACTACTGCCATGGGATAAACCAGGAGCCCTGTGAGTGGGAGCGGCAACACAAACTCCCCAAAATGTGCCTGTCCCAGGAGGGGCACAGAAGGGTTCCTTCTCTGGTGCCCAGCCACCCCACAGGACATCTGGAGAACCAGGGAGCTTGGGTATGCCCCAGGGTGCCTGACAATCATGGAAGATTTGGAAACCTTGGCTGCACAGCCCATCTCCATGTCTCTAGAGAGCATCCTGGGCTCCCAGCCAAGAGAGCTGGCTTACACCAGGTGAGGGAATATTTGGTCCGAGCATGCAGTCCTGGTGACTCCTCCTTACTGAGTAAACCACGAGCATCCCACCTTCCCCCATGGCCTTCCTAACACTGCCAGCTGAACCAGCACCAAGTGGAAGCTGGAACACATGGATCATCTTGAAAAAATCTAGACTGGTGATTGAAGAGGAGGGAAAGACTGAAAGACCAGTTGGTCAATCTGAAGCATGTGGGGTTGAGGGACACAAAGGGGCTCCAAGTCCTCCCCTTCCCTTACCCCTCAAAGGCTCCAGCACAGTCCCAAGAGGGAAGAAAGGATCAGGGAGGAGTTGTCCTCTGTGCCAGGCAAGTGAAGGAAATCTGAACAGCCAAGATATTCAGACCAAACATCTCCTGGAAAATAAATTCCCTATGGGTTTAAAGCAGCCTCATTCTTTTAAAGCGACGGTCACAGGGCAGCACGTTGGAGATGGCACATGGATGCACAGAGCACCTCTCCAGCACTGGGGCACAACAGGGACCTGGTACCTGAGGACTCCTTGAGTGTCCCCTCATGAGTGCAAGCCCACCATGGAAGTGGTGCTCTACCAGCCTCAGAGATGCAGTTGCAATGCTGCAGGAGGCAGCATCAAGTGCCTGCAGGCCAGGGCACCCAGCAGAACCAGGCCAGAACCCACTTCCCCCTGCAGAAGGAAAAGGCATCAGCTGCATGGGCAGAGGCAGGAGCTGAGGCCCAAGGCAGCCCTGCTGCTCCGGCAGGACTCAAGGCACCGGGTGAACTCCACGATGGTGCTGGGCTATTGTGCAGCACAAGGGCTGACACGAGCAGGGACACGTAGGCAGGAAGGAGTAAAGCACTTAAGCTGCCTCATTTGCCAGCTTTGAAAAAGCGAGCGTCCTTCCTCCTGATTCAAGGCTGCAGAGAGGTGGGAGAGCATAAAGAATGGGTCCAGGATGGAAATAAGACATCCCACCTTTCTGGGGACAGAAGGGAGGCAGGGTTGGGGGATGCCAGTGAAACAGCCCCAGATGCTCAGCCAGGCAGGGGATGTGGCTTGGATGGGACATCTCTGGATGGCAGTGCTTGGAAAGAAACTTGACCATTTCTGCTGCCTTGGTAGAGGGATGGTCTTGCTCCATCCCCATCTCACCCCACCATTTCCTTGCTGATTGAGTCAGTTCAGCTTGCTGAGAAGGGAGAATATAAATGTTTGTAATGTGAAAGCAGCACCCCAAAAAGAAGCTACTTCTGTGCAAAGCCAGGTTTTTCAAGGTCTAAGAAAAGCTGGTGTGCAGCAGCTGCTGGCAAAGACCCCATGTGGCAGGTGTCTGCTGTCAGGTCGGTCACACACCAGTCAAGGGTGGCAGGGATGTGCCATGGAACACAAAGCTGGCCAAGGCCAGCACCATCCTAATGCTCAAAGCATTGTGTTTTGGAGACACCTCTGTCCACTCCCACCTGACTCAAGCCACAAAGAGGAGATGTAGCAGCAAGGACAAGGCATTAGTGCTTCAGGTGGGATGTGGGGAAGCCACTGGGGTCAGAGGCATGCAGCACACAGAGCAGAGGGACTGGGTGGCACCATGTCACAGAAGCCCAAGGCTGGCTTGCTGCAAGCCAGGAGGCAGAGCTATTTTTTTTTTTTTAGCCAGTTGGCTTCTTATGCAGGTGGTGGGGGAGGATGGGAAGAAGAACAGATAGCAATTCTGGGGCTGAGGAAATCTGAAGAGTTGGAAAGGAGCAGGAGACACGGGAGGGGGAATCCCACAGGAATGTTTGCTCCAAAGCACCCAAAGCTATCAATTCTCAGCAGATGGACACACCAAAGCCTTACAAAACACCTCCAAGCCAGCCCACACACACTGAGAAGCAGGAGGGCAACAAGGCTTGGTTATATGATCACAGGATGTCCAGACACCAAGTACCCTCCTTGCCTGTCATTGTTTGAATATTGCCCCTTTCACAGCTGTAACTGCAATTTTTGAACAGAAGTACCTATGCTAAGGTAGAGATTATCTCCCTCCTATAGCTCAGGCTATGCTGCAGGATCAGTTCCCCCAGACCTGGATGAAAAAGGCAACTTCCCAGGGTCACCCTGTCTTCTGGCAAGTCCTAGTTTACTGCAGAAACACTCCCCCAGCTGCTGGGAACAGGTTTCATAAGGAAGAATGTGTAGCCCAAAGCTAATTTTAGCATCCCAGAGAAGAGCAAAGTTAAGCAGAGGGGTCCTGGGTGATGGCCCAGTGAAGGCATTAACACCTCCAACTCCTGCTGTCGGGCTGCAGGGCTCAGATTTACCAAGTTACAAGCTCATCCAGGGCTCCTGCTAGTCACAAAACAGGTCTGGGGCCATCTCATGGCTCAGGAGAACTGCAGGGATGCTCTGGTGCTGCCTCCACATCTCTCAAGGGATGCTCAGGTTTTCAAATTCACTGCCCTGAGAGGACAACAGTCCTGCAAGCACACCTGGGAATTTCCAAAGGGTTTGCCTGCGTGCCTGTTTTTTTCCTCCCACATACTTCTTGTAGGAAGGAGGAGGCCCAGCCAAAGCAGTGCTGTGGGCAGCAGTCATCTGCAAAATGCACAGAGCCAGCAGGGTAATGAGGGGGTCCCAGGTGCTGAAATGAAGGCGTGCAGGGGATCCACTGGCAGCACAGTGGGACGCAGCCATTTGGAAATCAAGAGGAGAAAGGGAGAGAGTGTGACACTTTGGCTTGGCAAGGGCTGGGAGGGAGCAGCGAGGCAACGTCACGCGGGGACTGGCGGGGTGAGTCACTTCTGACTAAGACATCCGCTGGGGAGGCACCCACGGAGTCCCCACTGCCAGGCTCCAGCACTGCGGAGCTGCCAGAGGAATTCCCGCTTTTGGAAAGGTTGAAACACAAAAGCCTGACCTGAGCCACTCCCAAACACAGCCGGATCTGACCCCACGGGATGACTGCTTCCTGACCCCTGGGTTTTTCCAAAGCAGAAAACTTGTGCTTTGATGCTGCCAAGGCTCCATCATACCTCAGCTTCAGAGGATCTCTTGGGAGGATGATGGGACACTCCAGAGGCACATGATGACATGCCCTGGCTTTGCGATGCTGGGAGTATGGCCAAGCACTGATTGCACCCACATACCTCTTCCTGCCAGGAAGTGATCCCAAACAGCTCCTGGGACACCTCCTCCCCAGGCATCCCACAGCAGCACTGCACAAAGAGCATGGTGGAGGGTCTCTTTGTGCTTGGGCCAAGGTGGCAGGATCACTGAGGCAACTGGCTTTCATCAGTGCAACACCCCCAACCCCTGGGGTGCGTGGAAAGGATGACACATTGCTTTTTGGGGAAGAGAAGGGGCAATTTTTATGTAGTGGGCAGCAAACAGAGCATAAAAGGCACATAGAGCTGCACCCACAAACAGTGCATGGCTGGGAAACACTTGTGGCCAGTTCACACTGGTTGTTTCTGCAAAAAGACAGAAAAAAAATTGAAATTTTTCCACCAATGGAAAAAAAAAAATCTTAGTGAGAAGCATGCTGCAGAGCAAGCCCTGACCTCACCTGCCCCTCACGTGGTAGGAAGGGCTGCAGGGCACAGAGCATCTCCTTGCTCCCCAGGAGGGACTGTGATTGCTGAGGGATACCCAGCAAATGCCCCAGGCTACCAGGACAGCAGGAAGGGGAAAAAGCAGGTGCAAAGCTGGGGGGTGATCACACTTCTCTATTGTACATGGTGCAGAAGGGGAGGGATTCTCCACAGCACCAAGCTGCCCGGACAGGCAGCATGAGCTCCCCTTTGACAGCCAAAGGCTGAGGATTTGGGAGGAAGATCTATGCTGAGGATGGGGATACACCACTCCAGAGCTTCCCGGCTGCCTTTGCAGCATGGAGGCGGCTGGCAGACAGAGCCAGCTTTCTGCAGCTCTGGGAGCCCTCCGAAACACAAAAGCACGGCGTCTCAGAGGAGTGAGCCCCTCGGCGAGCAGCAGGGTCTGCCCACGCTGATCCTGCTGGAGGAGGCAGGAGGGACCACACACTGTGCCACAGGCAGAACAACCCTGCCCGGGTATCTGCCCCTTCACTTCAACATGTGCCAACCTCCACCATGAGAAGGGCTCCTTCTGAGGGAGGACATAGTGGGGCTGCAGATGACAAAAACCCCAGCTGTGGGATTTGAAGTTCTCTCTTTCCCATCACAAAAGTCAACACCCAGAGGAGCAGAGTATAACCCCACTTCCAGAGCTGGGCAGGGCCTTGTGAAGCAGCATCCTCCCATGAAACATTCACCCAGGACTAGGTGCAGGATGCCACCTGTTTTGTACCTGTCTACAGGGAGCAAAAAGAAATCAAAGGCATCTAAAAACCCCCTCAGAAGGGTAAGATCTAGGAAAATAGCAAGCTTCAAGGGCTATGAATCAGTGGCACAATACATAAGCAGATGGACAGTAGTTTCAAAGCAGCAAGATCTGACTGGGGATAACCTGAAATGCCAAGGCAGCCAAGGCAGGGTGCTCAGCCTCAGCCCGTCCTGCTCAGCACCAGCTTAACAGAGGGTTGGCCCCAAAACTGATCTCAGCCCATACTGACTCAACCTCCCTGCAGACAGTAATTTAAGCCATCTGCCTAGAGCCAAACCCTCCCTCTTTTTCCCCAGCTACAGATGTACAGGCCTTGGATGGATGGATGGATTGAAAGGTGGATCTAATTCCCCTGCAGCACTTCTGACGAAGTGCAGCTCCATCGCCTTGTAGGAAGAGCTCCCAGATGAATTACTGCAATTACCCCGGCTGCAGGAGAAACTGCAGGTTTTCCCCTCACTGGTGACAAAGACTTCTCCAAAAAACAATCCCCCAAACACCCACCACCCCAAGCTGTAATGCAACCATCCGGGATGTGAAGAGCGGAGCCCCCGGCACCACCCTCGAATCATTGAGCTGTGATCAGAGAAACTCACAGCCACGGTGAAAGCCAGGGGGAGAAGGAAGAGAGCTGTCTTTTGAGGCAGCAACAGGCAAAGAGGCACAGAGGACATGGAAATGTCACTGGCCTCATCCTGGAAGGAAATAAAATGCTGGGTAGGGATGTGGGACAGGGTCAGCAACGCTTAGTTCTCCTGCCTGACTGCTGCTTTCCCTCTCTTGTGTTGCAGGCAGCTGGCCTCTAAAAATACCCACTGTTGTCACGCCGTCCTGCCTGCTTGGGCCAGGAAACAGCTCTGAGCAGCTTTCAGTTCCATTCTTCATCTGCGCTGCTGTGCTTCCCTCACCAGGATCTGCCCCAGCCCCTCTTCTGTGCCTGGCAGGTGACAGTCTTTTAGGCACTATGGCCATGACATAGACTCAATGAACCAAGGGTGCTAACTGGGAATATACAACCCTGGGAAATTTCTTCTAGGGTTGCTAAAACTAGCAAAAAGGTAAATATTTCCACAGCATCTCTCTGCTTCTCTACAAAGTGCCACAAGACTGTTCCAAGGCACACAGTCTAGTTTCATGCCGCTGATGGGAGACCCACAGCTACATGAGTGTGCATGAGAACACGGAGTCACAAATTTCCCAAGCTCATTCAGCCCATGACACCACAACTGTCCCAGGGTCAACCTGGTGCTGATGCTGGCCAGCTCTGGTCTATAGGGAAGGAGGGGAGAGAAGAGTCAGCTTCACCTCAGAGGTGCAGTACAGCCTCTCCAGTGGTAAGGCACCATCCCCACTGGCAAAATACACCCTGGATGGAACACCTCCAGCTGCCCACAGACCCAGCATTGGGTCTGAGCAATGCATCTGCTCAGGCTCAGCTGGTTGCACACGGCACAAACCTGGCAGTGTGGAGGCACAGGGACTACAGCAGGGAGCACCAAGGTATCAAGCCCCGTGCCAGCAGCACAGAGACCAGCCATGAAGACCTGCCTGCTGCCTCCCTGGCCTCTCCTTCCACCTTCCTCAAATCCCAGGTTGTAAGGATCTGCAGCGGGCTGGAAAGTTAAACTGTGACAAGAGAGAAGCAGCCCCTGTCCCCAACCACAGGCACTCCCCTCCTCTGCCTGCAGCCCAGCAGGGCAGGAAACCTGCCAGCAGGCGGGCTCTGCCCACGGGAAATGCTGTGCAACAGCACGAGAAGAGGCCCCAGGCAGCAGAGCTTCCTGAAGCTGCACCTCCAACAGCCTCCCATCAAAAAGCACTAAGCAAAAGCATTTGGCCAGGCAGCACCTTCAAGGGACAGCAGGAGCACTCCTGGGGAGGTATTCAAGCCCCCGTTGGGTTCACCCGGATTTGGAACCTGCATGGTGGAAGTGGTGCAGGGGAGACATTTAAAGCCCAGCTTTAACCACTTTTGCTCTACCTGAAATAAAAAATTCATGTCTCTACAGAGGGAGGCTTGTTGTACCCCAATGTACAGCCAGGCCAAAGTAGGTGGGCAAAATGCTCTGCATCAGGGCCTGCTGCTTTACAGCATCACTTGACTGCTCATGTACATCATTCCCAAGCCCTTATGATTTCAGTTTTCAAGGGAACCAGGAGAAAGTCAGGTCACATTTACTCAAAACCAAGTACTCAGCACATCTGGGGTTTTGGTGTACCAGCAGCAGATGCCACAAAATGCACCTCGTGGTTGCCCACTGTCTGCTTGGGGCACCACAAGACTGGTCCCTGCAAAGGGAATTTATCCGAAGAGCCCTTTGCTGCCTGTCTGATCTGTCACATGGGAGATTACATCGGAGGGGGGGGGAAAAAAAAGCCTTTTTTTTTCTCCTCCTCCAAAGTGGGCTTTTCTCCCTCCCTGTGCTTCTCTTGAAATTAATTTTCAGCATTTAGCAGCATTTTCCCATGACTCTGCGCGGCTGCCTTGGCCAGGCGCCAGCCTGATACTGCTCCTCCACCAAAGATGTCTGTATCTGATTGATCCTCCGGCCAGTGAACGAGAGAGAGAGAGGAGCCCTAATAGCACATTAATAAATAAGAGAAGCCTTTATGGTTATTCCAGTCACCGGAACAAACATCTCAGCAAAACAAACCAGCATGGGATAAACTTACGTCACGGGCTGGGAAGACAATCCTGGCTGGGAAGTGGGTCAGCCCGGGAGCACGAGAGCATCATTCGCAGCATCTCTGGAAGATACATGTGCAGAAGAGGGAGAGGGCACCCAGCTACCCTATGCTGATTTATGCACAGGTTTATGGAGGAGAGAGCCCAGTTAATGTGCACAGTAATTAGTGCCTCGTTCCTGGGGAAAGCAGTCGGGATTTCAGAGGGCACTGGGGAGGCAAGGCAGCACAGAGACAGCCTGCGCTAGCTCTCACTGCGGAGACTGAAGATAACTGCCGCCACCGCCGGCTTCTCACGCACAACGCCAACGTTGACGCACTTAAACTTCATTTCCAGCTCTGGTGTGCATTAAAGCTGCCTTCGAGTCTCCCGTCTTCGGGTGTTCAGCACTTTGCTCTTCCGAGGTAGCCGCTGCCTCTTCCCCCCGTCCCAGGCGGATGCTGCCCGGGCAGCTGGCTCAGAGAAGGCAGAAGCAGAAAAGCACCCCCTCCAGACCTGGAGAGCCCAACAGCTGAACATCACCAGTGTGGGGAGTCATCAGGACCGTTTCTGCACCCACTTCCCAAGTGATCCGCAGGCCTGGCAATGATGCAGGTGCTTGATCCGGCTGTCAGACAGTAACCAGCACCAAACCCACAAAAAGATGGTTTGAGGACAGTCATCTTTGGAAATTTCCACTAGCAAAAATAGACTCAGAATGGCAAGTTTGTGCAGACCTTGGGGTGCCCTTCCCCTGGCCTAGCTCCTGGACGGGGGGAGGGAAGCACATATGATGTCTGCATGTTGAAAACTTCATAGGTTCAGTTGGGAGGGAACCACACGGATCATCAAGTCCAACTCGCGGCCTTGAGCAGACAACCCCAAGAATCGCACCATGTGCCTGAGAGCCTTGTCCAAACACTTTCTGAACTCTGTCAGATTTGGTGCTACAACCACTTCCCTGGGGAGCCTTCCAGTGCCCAACCACACTTTGGGTGAAAAACGTTTTCCTAACATCCTATGCAAACCTCCCTTAGCACAGCTCCATGATGTTCCCTTGGATCCTGTCACTGGTCATAGAGAGCAGAGATCGGTGCTGTCCTTCCATTTTCCCTCCTGTGGAAGCTGCAGCCCATTATGAGCTCTGCCCTCAATCTCTTCTCCAGGCTGAACAAGACAAGTGACCTCAGCTGCTCCTCATATGGCTTCCCCTCTAGACCCTTCACTGTCTTCACATCCCTCCTCTGGATGCTCTCTAACAGCTTTATAACCTTCTTGTGTTGTGGTACCTAAATCTGCACACCAGACTTGAGGTGAGGCCAAACCACTACAGAGCAGGACGATCATCTCCCTTGACCGGCTGGCAGTGCTGTGCCTCATACACCGTGGGACACAGCAAGGGCCCTTTTTGGCTGCCAGAACACACTGGTGACAAGTTGGTGGCAGGACAGTCAGGGCTGAGAGCAGCTTTCTGACTAGCAAGCTAGAATTCAGCCTTCTCATTCTGGTGTAGAGACTGCAATGGCAGGACTATGTGAGGAGCAAGGATTGCCAGGTACCAGCAACAAAAGGCTCAGGACTCAAAGCTGTCGGAGCACAGCAAGGGTTCACCACAGACAGGCCTCTTCCCAGCTTGCAGAGACCGGGGCTGCCCAATACAGGTGTTCACACATCTTCAGCTCACTCTCCAACTAAAAACCCCTTTTTTCCACCTCGTACTCTGGAGCCAGACTGAAGACCACTTCCAGCCTTTTTTGGTCTCTAACTGTGTCTGGAGAAGGACCCAGCCCAGCATGCTGGCTGCCATCTCTGCACTAAAAACCTTCCCATCTTCCCCATGCTGGGCCTTCCTGCCCCAGGAATGTGCTGCTGAGAACCCAGCAGCTCATCTGGCAAAGAAGGCCTCCTGACACTGGTGCTACCAGCATCCAGGACAAACAGCTTGCTTTTTGTGCATGGAAAGCCTGTGACATTTCTGGTGGTACTGCACAGGAGGATGAGCTAGGCATTTCCTTGGGTTAGCCAGCAGACAAGGAGACATGGATTTATTAGAGCTTCAAACACTCAAGGGCTTTGGGTGATGAGTGGGATTTCCAGATAAACTTTAAGCTACTTACAGCCTCTGCAAACTCCCTTAGATCCTCTGATGAAGATGAGTAACGTGAGAGATACTAAGAGAACCACACAAAGCTGGAGACATGCAGCATTAAACCACACATCTCCCTTTTCTCCCTTCTTCCCGCTAGCCTTGGCTTTACTGAGAAGTCCTAATAGTCATAAACCTACAGAGGCAGGGTCAAGTGCTACAGGCAAACTCCAAAGTTGTGCAAGATGTGTCATTTTCCATTCATGGAAGCCAGGAAGTGAATCTCAGAAACCCTGGGCAGACAAGGAAATCCCAGAGCAGTTCCAGGTGGTGCTGGAACAGTTATATTGCTTGTGTATATGGTGGGCATGCCTGGAAAAATCCCCATCAGGAAACAGGACTCACCCACAGAGGTGCTGTCCACTCAAAGGGAGGGACAAGCTTTACCATAAAGGTCAGAGCTCCTTGCCCACCCCATTTGGAAGATAAACGTAGGCTTCACTGTTCACAAGAGCAGCAGCTCTCCTGCCCTCGTCCTGGGACAGGCTAGAGGCCATGAGTATCTAACTGCTCCTCCCATCCTGGCATCCCAGCAGCGCCCAGAGGGATTCAGCAGTGGGCTCTTCTCACTGACCAACCCCATGAACAGCACCTTACAGTGATGCTGCAGCATTCAGTGGCCTTGGGGACCACTTTGCAACCTCCCTCTGCACAGGCTTCCCAGCTCAGTCCTCCTCCCTTCCTCCCCAGGCACTTCTAGCTCTTCTGCAGGCCTTCAACTGCAAAGAGGGGAAGAAGTGACACCAACCAGGGAAGAGAGCTCAGCCTACCCCAGCTCACTCCTCAGGGTCCCTGCTGAGGGGCCTGATGAGCCATGAAGCAGCTGGAGAGGCACAGAAATTCTGCATGGCAGATACAGGGAGCGGCGAGGCGCCAAGACTATCTGCGTGCTCCCGTTATCACAGGCACACTGCTGCAACAGCAGCACCTTATCACTGCCCTCAAGTCAGGGCTCCTCACTGTCCCACTGAGGACCCCACAGAGCTCAGGCTGCACTTTGAGCTCCCAGCTCATCTCCCAAACCCAAGTGCTCCCGGAAAAACGTGAGCGCAACCTTCCCCACATGCAGAGAATGGCACCATCCAGGTCTCCAGAAAGGGGCAGGCAGGGCAAGAAACCACTCTCCAGCCCTGTTAGCCACAGAGTTTGGGGGGCTCCTCTCTTTGGTAGTACAGCAGCTCAGGCAGATCCCAGAGATCCCCAGGCATGCCTCGTGCCGAGTGGGTTTGGTACGTCGGCGGGTCCCCTCATCCCCACCCTCGAGTCATCCTTCAAAGGGAGCAGGGACAGTCACGCGCGGCAATGTCAAAGCTCCTCTCCATTTACCAGAGCACTGCTGCTTCAGCACTTTCCAGTGGCTAATGGAGTGGCTCAGCACCGTGAGAGGAGCAGGTCGATGGGGAGGCAGGGGGGAAGACACGAGTAGCTCCTGACTGCCCTGCTGGAGGTTAACTAGCTGCAACGGGAGATTAACAGGAATTTCAGCAATCTAGAGGTGGCTTATTTCCCCCCCTTCCCTGCAGTCTCCAAATCCTTCATTAACTTCTTACACTAAGAGAGGAAGAGTGCAAAAGTTAAATGAGCTCTGACAAGTTTTCAGAAGGGTTTTTAAGCATCTTCCACTCCATTTGCTATTAATTAGCAACGAGGAAGAACCACCACTGGGAGAGGCTTCGGCACAGACTGAACAGCTCTCACTGCTGCCCGCGCATGCTTTGGCTCAGCTCAAATGCTCTCAGAGGGCCCCAAAAGAGGCACCAGAGAAACCCAGTTCTTGCAGCACTTCCCACAGCTCACGCTGCAATCTTTCAAGGGCACCGCATTTAACTTAGCAGCACTGCACTAACTCGCTCAAGTGGCTGAAAAACAGCTTACTCCATTTTGCAGCTGGTTTATTTTTCTGAACAGGTTTTTGCCTCTCAGCATTGCAGTTTAAAATGTAACTGATACTCTCTGACCAACCGTTGTGAGCTGCAGGGTGTTTCTGTAATGAGACCCTCCTCACTCCAGCACCAGGCACAGCAGAAGCCCCCACGGCCCTCGTTCCCACAGAGGCTTGTGGAATACCTGGAAGGATGCTGTGCCTTCATTTCTCTCTGCATTTAGAAACCAGAGCAGCAACACAGTCTATGCAAGGTCATAGAGCAAGAAAGTTTGCAGGAGCTCTTGGTCTCAACTCCGGAGCCACACGCCAGCCCTCTCCACCTACCAGGGAGGATGGCAAGCACCTGGCTTATCCAGATCAATAGGAATCAGACCTGGGGCATTCTGCCACTGAGGATGCAACACAACACATACAGCTTTGATCGAATGGAGAAGAGCAGCCTCTGGAGACTGGGCATAGGGAAAAAAAAAAAACCCAAGATTTTTTTTTTTTCAAGTAGGAGAATGGGCCTTCCTGAAAATAAGGCATTGTCCCAAGGCATATTATGAAATTCCCAGACCACGTCACACAAGGAGAACACAGCATTTGCGAGGGGGACGGATGGGAGAGAAATCCCAGACTATTCCAGGAAATGCAAGGAGACATCCCTGAAATGACTTCCCCTCCAGCCAGGAGGGGAAGGGAGGACCTCCCACCTCGCTCCCTATACCCAGCCAAAACTAGGTCAGTGACACAGCCCTGCTAGCAGCCAGAGCTCCTCTCCAGACACCAGGACACATGGAAGAGTCCAGCCAGGAGGGTGAAGGGGGTAACCTTGCCCCTTCCCATAGCCTGACACGTTTCCTGCAAGAGAGCCCAGCTGGCCCTGTTAAAGAGGCAGGCAGTTCCTCCTCTGCTTCCTCCTCAGCACCACAACACTGCCAGCTGGCTTCAAAGAGAAAACCCACTTTGGCCTTTCCCTGGGCCTTTATCAGACAAAACAAAGGGAAAAAAAAAAAATCCCCACACCTTGTTTCCAAAGGCTTCCTCTGCCTCTTTCCCAGTTTCTACGGCCGGGAACTGCTATACCTGACTGGCAACCCCCAAACACCTTCAGAAGAGACATGAGGCACTCATCCTGGTCTGCAAAAACCAAGGTCTTGAGGGTGCTGTAGCTCAAGACCTCAAGACCACCATCCCCCAAATCAAGGAGCGTGGGGTGGGGGTGCCACATCCACTGCTTCACATCTCAAGAGCCAAAATACCTCCCTTCTAGAAAGCCTCCTCCCTTCACAGCCCCTTCCTCCCTTGACCTTGACACAGATGCCAGCTCCAGCACGCATCCACCCGTCTGTGCCGGGGAGGGGAAGGGCGATGAGGGTCCAAGAGGGGAGCAGCTCCCCCTTCCCGGGTGAACCGCGCCCACCGCCGCCCCCGGGCACCCACGGAGGGAGGGGAAGCCGGGGGAAGGCTCCGGGGAGCCGGCACTCACCGCTGTGCGAGCTGAACCACCGCGGTGCGATGTGAAGGGGCAGCGCGTCGGCCAGCGAGGCCCTGGCGCCCAGGTACAGCATCCCGTCTCTATGGTGACCGCCTCCCGTCTCCTGGAAACCGTTGCCATGGGCGTACGTGGAGTCGGAGCCCGGACCGCCGCCGCCGCCGCCCGGGGCCCGCTCGGCCTCCCCCGCCGCCCGTGCCGCCGCCGCGTACAGCCCGAAGGGGACGGCGCCGGCCGCCGCCGGGTC
>VXAZ01010490.1:253359-383089 GCA_013399875.1 Gymnorhina tibicen | reverse complement strand
CTGTGGGAGCCCCAGCGGCTCCACGGGACTCGCTGTCCCAGTTCACCGGGACGGGGGGTGGGTGGGGGGGGGGTAGTGACCGGTGGGACTACATCTCCCAGCAGCCCCCGCACGGCGCCCCGCAGTGCGCAGGCGCCGCGCGGGCTCCGCCGGGGCGGCCCAAGATGGCGGCGCGCTGGAGCAGCGAGAATGTGGTGGTGGAGTTCCGCGACGCTCAGGTCGGGGGGCCCGGGGGCTGCCTCATAACCGCGCCGCGGGGGCAGCCCCCGGCTGGCCCGTGACGAGCGGAGCGGGGGGAGGTCCCGGCCCGGGAGGGCTCGGCGGCCCCGCGGGGCCTTTCGCCGACGATGGACGGGGCTGAGGCGGTCTGGAGTCGTTTGCGCGGAGATAACGCCTTAATTTACGGGGCACTTAATTTCTAATTTAATTAGGTCTTGTGTGTTTTTTTTAATATGCTGTCAGGCCTAATATAAGATACTGCCACTTCGTACACGTCTTTCCTCATTTTCTTCTGCTGGATGTGCTCAAGGCCAGCGTGGATGGGGCCCTGAGCAACCTGGTCTAGAGAAAACTGCGTATGGCAGGGGGTTGGAATGAGATGAGCTTTAAGGTCTCTTCTAACCCAAACCATTCTATAACTCTGTCAGTTTTCCCGGAGACTGTTACAGCTACTGTCTCACTGCCAAATAAATTACTGAGTGTTGCTTGATTAAAATGAAAAGTGGGTTTTATTTTTTTGTAAATAGCAAAAAAGGTCAGCTTTTGTTTTTGAAGCTGATGGTGATAGGAGAACTCCCCTCAGAGTTTGCTCACATGCTTTTGTAGAAGTTGTTTTTACATCCTTGAAAGTGTATATGGCTAGGCTGGATGGGGCTTGGAGCAACCTGGCCTAGTGGAAGGTGTCCCTGCCCATGACGGGGATTTGGAACAAGATGATCTTTAAGGTGCCTTCCAACCCAAGCCGTTTTGGGACTCTATGATTCTGTTGTAAGAAACGTGGGGTTTTTAAGGTGCTGGCAATTGCTTAACAAAGCTAGATACAGTGGCTGAACTATGAACTACTTCAGCAGGAAACGCAGAAAGATTAAAAAAAAATAGGTCTGGAAGCTCTCTTGTCTCGTTTGTCCTCTTGTGCTCGAGCAGTAACAGCTTCACCATTGCAAACAGAGGCATTGAATCCTGTGTGCTGCATCCAGCCTACCCTCTGTAAGCTCACAAAGCTTTTCACTTTTATACCTCAAAAGCTTTGTATCAGTTTTCTCCCAGAAGTGTTAAAGCAGCCTCGTCTGCTACTGAGGATTTGCCCTCAGGAAACCAGTAATGAGATATGAGGGTACATCTTCCTATGTCACAGATTCACATTGTATCTGGCTCAGGAGGTAGGAGGCCTCATGACTTTATTGCTTACTCATAATGACTGGTGTGTGGGAGCAGAAGGGACAGGTGTTGCCATCCCCTGCTGCAGCAGTTGGTTTCAGTGTCACTCCTGCGCTGGCACAAACCTTGGCAGAAGGTGAACACAGGGGTTTCGGTCACTTTGCTGTGCTCTGGTGTGATTTTTCTGGAGCTGTTCTGACCTGTCTGCTCTCCTGTATGAAACCAGAGGACTGCTGTGGCTGGGGCTGCCAGACTGCTCCTTCAGGCTAAACTATATGTTTGTGTCTGAGCTTTTTTTTTGGGAGTTTGCAGGAACATTTTTGCAGGTGGGAAACCTGAGCTTGAGAAATTGGAGCACCTTGGCTGAAATCATCCAGTACCAGGCTTGAGCTCTGCATATAGGCCACACTATCTCCAAAATCCCTACCCCAAAAACAACCTAAATGGAAACAAGAGTCAAAAGAGTGGGCAGCTGCTATGTTTATAGCCAGTACACTTCTGGAAGCACTTTGTTCACCATGCTGGAGTGTGTCATGAGAAAGCTGCAGTGCCCAACCTGTAACACTTAAAAAAATCGCTGTGTGTTTTGGGGCCAGTGTTACCTAAAGGTGTCATTTTTCTGTACAAGCTGACAGAGGTGGCAGTCTCTGTACTCTTCTGATTTAGATGAGACCCACAGGCTCTTCTTGGGCTGTTGGCACTATCAAAAGGAGAGTAAAATCCACCCAGTGCTGAAATAGAATCATTTGTAGCAACTCGGTGTGTAGATGGGAGGTTAGGTATGCAGGGAACTGGTCTTGCTTGTTAAGAGTTTGCAGCTCTTGAAAAACAGCATAGCCATGTCAAATTGGCTTGGTCTGTTGCCTCTCCGGTGGAGAGAATGAAGCTAAATTGAAAAATAATGAAAGTTCAGACACGAAAAGGAGTTTTCCTTGGCTTGCCTAGCAGAAATCAAGTGAAATGCCAAAGCAGATGCTAGAAGTCTGAGAAGATGCTGCCTGGGCTATGGGCTCAGAGCAGGTTCTCAAATGTGCAGTGCTCCTGCTGTGCTTACTCATGTCATTGTTATTCATGAACAGCAGTTCTAGCTATCTACAGTGTTGTTTTAGGATAAAAACTGCTTTCAGGTTTGTTTGTTGAGTTTCAGCTCTCCCGTTCTGGAAGGTTGTGCTGTGAAGACTGACATATCACTATACCAAGCACATTAAATGGCAGTTCGGTGCTTTTCCTGCCCCTAGATAAGACTCTTGTATCTTAGGGAACTGTCTGTTTCTGTAAAACAACTGAATTTGTGACCCATCAGAGTAGCAGCATGACATGTGAAACTTTTTACTTCATTTTGATTGTTCATTACATTTGATGGTGTTTAGTGCTGGGAAAAAAACAGTTTACCAGTGTTCATTATTGAAAACAATTTGTAAGGATTTATGAGATCCTGGTGCCAACACCAGAAAAAATAAACTTCTATATAAAATTATCAATCACTTTAAATTGACATGGTTTTTTTCTGTCTTGAGGAAAGATGGCCCCAACTGTATGAAATATGTCTCCTGACTAGCTCTTCATCACATGAGAAAGCTCCAGTTACTGTAATGGCTTTAGTGAGCCTTATTTTAATTTCTCAGAAGAGAAATGTGTAACATCTGGGAAAAGTTCTTTCTTCTGTTGGTTTGTTTTGTTTGGTTGGTTGTTTTTTGGTTTTTTTATAGATTCAGTAACCTACTTTTTTTGTAGGTTTTGTTCTGTGTTTTGAAAGGTGCTGTGGAGTCTAGAAAGCTGGAATTGTTTATCATTTAGAGATCTTAAAACTAGCTGCTTCTTTACAGTGTTAGCTTTAGGACTAGGGAAACCTTGCCAGAAGATTGGATTTGCTGCCTAGGAAAAAGCGAAAAGGGGTTGTTCCTGCGACAGTAGAAGTGGTGAAACTGGGCTTGGTTTACCATGAGCTGAAACTCTGCAGGCAACTGCAGCTCTTTGCCATGTGGTCTCTGGAGAAGAACGGGTCCGTGATGCTGTTTTTCCCTTACTTGGGGTATTTTCAAGGAGGGGATGGGCCCTGGCTGAAAAAGCTCAGAATTTGTGATGGTTATTTTACTATCAGATCTGACTGAAATGGAGTGGGATTTCTGTATTATCTGTCAGATTTTAGTGATGCTTGTAAGTAGTAACTGTGGGACATCCTGAAGTCTTGTTACATCCATGCTGAGAGCACTTAAAATCCTGAACAGCATCAGGAGATACATCCTGAGCCTTCAGAGAGGCGGCTTTGAAGATGACAGCAGTTAGTGTGAAGAATGTGGGGCATATTCTGATTTTGTACTGTGAATGCTCAAAACTCTGTTGAAGTCATATCTATGTTTATGGGCTGAACTGTTCAGCTTTCCAAGTAAAATTTTCCTTTATTCTCTTGGCATTTAAACAAGCTGATCAGCCAGTTCATTCTGCACAAAAAGAGGGGGAGACAATATGCAAACAGTCCTTTTTTAAATTTTTTTTTTTCTAAAGGCCTTTAAGTTATCTCATAGCCTTCTTTACAAGCAACACCAAAGTAAATTCTGATGCCTCTTGGCCATCTCTCATTTTTGGAGACCAGCTATACACAAATGGTTGCACTTCTATCTCCCAGTACATATATAATTAAATCTGGCCCTGCAATGAAAGAGAGAGACTGAGAAAGTTCCTGAGCAGGAGCAGAGGCTGATTAATACAGATTATTAGAGATTGCTGATTGAAAGGCTGCAGCTGTGATTGCCATAGTGGGGAGAAGGGAGCAAAGTCTTAGTGCTCATAATGTTGTCTGCCAGGTCTTGTCTTCGGTTTTTGCTAACAAAGATGTTTTCTGTGTGCTGTCCTGCATCCCAAAATCAACCACTACACCCCGTTGCCCCTCTGTGCTACTTTAAGGGGATGTTACTTTCCTGAACTCCTCCCTAAAGCTGTGTGTTTGACTGAGCAGCTGACCTGACAGGTATTACTTAGTTTTGTTCTGTGTTTCTCTTTAACAGGCGACTGCGATGTCAGTGGATTGCCTGGGACAGCGCGCTGTACTCTCGGGGTGAGTGTGACAGTCCCCGTTAGAAGTGTGTGACAGTCATTTCCACAAGCCAGACCAGCAACCTTCAGGCTGACCTCAGCTGAAGGGTTGATGGATTGTTTCAGAAAGGTGCAGCTGAATTCTGTTCAAGGCTTAATAAAACTGATTCTGGGTCATGTTCCCAATGGGATACAGAGTGGAGAGACACAACAAGAGCACAGTAAAATACTGGTGTGGCTTTCCTGGTAGATTCCTTCCCAAATCCCCATATGGGAGGTGGAGCATCATGAAGTACTATTTGGATTGTGTTGAAATACAGATTAGATTATTTTCTAACAAAATTTGTCCCAAATATGCCCATGGGGCTCTCTGACCTGCTTCTCTGCTGGTTCAGTGTGGGATAATACTCACAAAGAGCAGTAGGTGCCACAGACTCCCAAGTTGCCCAAGCTTCCAGGGGAGCTTGGTCTTACGTATCCACCTCCAGGGCAAGTCTTCAACCAGCGTGGCAGGGCCTTTCCAGCTCATGCCTTTCAGTACTAACAGCTATTCCTGTCCCCCTCTCAGTGACACAATTGCAACACCAATTAGGATGTTCATTTCAGAATCGTGTGAGTGTAGCTGATCTTTGGTCAGCCTTCAAGGAACCAAGTCCTTTGGTACAACTCGGAGGGGTGCTTGCTTCCATGTAAACCCTTAGTCTGGCAGCTCTGCACAGGAATAACAGGAGGAATGGCCAGTGCTCAGAGCAGCTGTGTGGTCACTATGCAGCTGAAAGATGATGCTTGTGTGGTTACTTACATAGGGTTCAATATGTTTTGATGCTGGTCTTCCATAGGGTTCAGCTGGCTCACAATTATTTCTGGGCAGTTTCTCTTGCTTGTAAGATGAATCACACAGGATACCTTGCTTTGTGGGGAGTTGGCCACATCCAGCAGGATGTATGAGCTCAGGTTTGCCATCACGCAGAATTATTTCTGCTGCATATAGAGTTAGCTCAGGTAAGTAATGGAACCAAATCTGTGCAGGACTGTGTCCACCCATGTTAACAAGCTGCTGCAGCTGAGCATCAGCTCTGTGCAGGTGTTCTTATACTGGCAGTGGAACCAAGCCCTCAGACTGGTGTGGAAAGAAGCACCCACGTAGAATCATCTTTGTCAAGGCTCATTAACTCTTGCTCAGAGCAACCTATTCAGGCTGAAGCTGTTGCCTTGCACTCCCAGGCCTGTGCCACTTAGACTCTGCTGCTGCAGCAGCATTAAGCCAGCAAAGCCTATTTGAATGTGTTTGCACCATTTTCCAGCACTTTCTTTTGTATCCAAGTTACCTGAGTTTTCCTGTGGTGTAAGGTATCTATTACATTTGCAGATCCTGTCTGCTTTCACTGTGTCTTGTCTTTGTTGGGGGGTTATGGGTTTTTATTTTAAGTCAATTTTGAAGTATGTAGTCAAACGTAGCATTTTCAGGAATAATGTTTTCACTTGTCTTGTGAAATGCTTCTCTGCTTTTGATTCTTGTGCCTCTAGACACAAGGCTGTGAGCTCCATGTGAGTTTGGGGTTTTGAGATCAGTCCTGTGAGATGCAGCCCCTTTGTGTCTGTGTGTCTTGCAGCCGCCGTTTCCTCTACATCGTCAACCTGGATGCACCGAATGAGGGTCATCGAAAGATCTCCCGGCAGAGCAAGTGGGACATTGGGGCGGTGCAGTGGAACCCCCACGACAGCTACGCCTACTACTTTGCAGCTTCAGTAAGTTCACTCATTTAAAAGCTGTAACTCATCGTCTTCCCTGGTCTTTCTTTTCATGGGTGAGCCTCTGCAGAGCTGGAAGGCTGTGTGGAGCTGGCACAGACATGCTTCTGCAACTCACATTGCAAGATCAAGGCCTAACTCTGATTTACTGCCAGCGAGGTGTTTGGCTTGATGGCTTTCAGTTACTGGGCAGTTGGGGTTGAATCTAGTTTTTCTTGCATGTCATTTACAAAACACTCTGGCAAATAAATCAAGCATCCAAATGGTCCTTTTCTGGAGGGAAGTGCTCTCTTTCTGATTTCCGTTCTGAGATTTGTGCACTTCTCGAATGTCCTTCTCTGTGTTGTTTTGTTTTCACCTCCCTGCCTTGCTGCTCAGCTGTGGTGCACCAGGCAGCCTGTAAATAGCACAGGTCAGTACTGGCTTAGTGCTGTAACAATTGGGGTTTGCAGCTGGGCACGGACTGGATCAGTGAGGAGTTCCATGAGGCAGTGGGTTGGGCTGAAGAAGCAGTAATGGCTGTGTGAGACTGAGTGCAGTTTTTGGCTCTGCTCGGTACTTGGTCTGTCATGCTTTGCAGCTTGTTCGCCCAGAGCCCCAAGCTCTGCTGGTGGAACTCTCAGCCGTCACCCACAGCACTGTGGCAATCGGCACCGGCCAGGTGCGGACCGTTTTCAGGGTGAGCTGCCTTTTCTCTGTGTTGTGTCTGCTTTTATAGCCTGAGAGTCCTGGACTAGCTAGGGATGGAGAGATTTCATCTATTTTTTTGAGAAAACACCTAGTTGAAGGTGATTTCTTAGGATTTTTATTCCTTTTGCTTCCTGGATTTGCTATGATTTTAATTAAAGGCAGTTTTAAAAGTGGACTGGTGCTGTCAGCTGGGAGCCTCTGCCTGTTTGCTCTCTGACATTCCCCAGCCTGTGTCTTCCCAGCTCTGGCACATGGCTGACGTCTTAAAGGTGCCTTCAGCAGCAGTCTGCTTCTGAGTGGAGAGTTAGTAAAACTGGCAAAAAGGTGTCCTTCAGTGCCATGTCTGGGTACAGTCCGTGGAAATCAAAACCGAGTAAGGAAATGCACTGGGCAGGCCACAAGTGGAGCGGGAAAGTTTCTTTTCAAACACACTCTGAAGACAATATCCAGTGATGAGTTCATGCTGATCTGGGCAGGACCCTGCTGCAAAGGGGAGCTGTGCCCATCTGGCCCATCTGAGCACTCCTGCCTCTTGCTGCTCTGAGTGAACAGAGGAACCCATCTTGTTTCAGACTGAAACCAGGTGTAGCTGGCATTAAACCTTGCTGCTTCTGTTTGTAAACAAAGATGCTATGACACTCTGGGGATTTGAACATAGTTGCTGACACACACACTGGTTGAGGAATCCCCAAGATGAGATCAGGAAGCTTTTTCAGTTTGGGTCAAAACCACCACCTTTCCAGCCATTTCACTGTGTTGTAGACAGCCCAAGGGTCTTATCCCTCTGCATCCCTGTGGATAGAAAAGGAGTGTAAAAGGCTGCCATCCTGTTTGCCAGCAGCCTCACCTGGTTTGCCATCCTGCTAATTGGAAGTGGTGCAGGCAGAGAGGAATCTGTCCTTGTGTTTAGCTTCTTTCCAGAAGAGCTGGAGCAAATCCATCTGCTGTGCTTGGCTGTGTCTGCCCTCTGGCTCATGTATGTTTCTGGGGACTCCTAAGCTGTTGTTTCAGAAATGCTGTTGTTTTCAATCCTAGATCCTTGTTTTTTCTTTCGTGTGGCCACAGATTCTTGAACAAGGGTGTGATGAAATTGTTGGAAGTGAATACTGCTACTTAGGAAAATCAGTTTTTTAGAAAATGCTGCTGTTGGGAGGAGCAGTCTCTCTGGTGATTGTTATCTTGTATCTTGTCTCTGGAGTACCGGATAAATCCCATTGGGTAATTTCACTCTACCCTTTAGATACTTCTGTCCATGAGAAACATGTAAAGAGTTTTTTCTTGCGCTAAGCTCTAGTGCAGCCCTGCTGTGAGCAGTTAGAGAAATGCCATATATTATTGCTGAGCTGGGACGAGACCTTCCATTTCAGAGAAGGCTGTAATGTTTTACCTATCTGAAGGTTGAAATTCATATGAAGCAGCTTTGGGGTAGGAAGAAAATCCACCACCACAAAAAAAAAACTGCCACAAAAATTGTAAGGTAACAGTTGGACTCAGTGATCTTAGAGGTCTTTTCCAGCCTCAACAATTGTGTGTTTCTGTGAAGTCTCTTATCTTTTCCCTCTTCTACCTAAAAGTCTGAAAACAAGGGGCTAATGAAAATAACATTTTAGGGTTGTGTTCTCTCTGGTTTTGCAAAATCAGCATGAATTTCCAGTCTTGATCCACCGTGCTTGGCACTCTGTGCACCCACAAAGGCAATTCCTGCCCCAGAAAGATTAGAGTTGGCCTGGCCTGAAGTGAACCTTGATTGAGACAGACCATGAACTTGCAGCACAATAACTAGTTTCAAGTAACTTCGTGTGTGGCTGCATTTGGGCAATGGATTTATTCCTGGAATGAGTGAAGGATCCCTAAGTAATGTTGTCATTGATACATCTGGTTTGCCTTTGTTTTTTACAGTTAGTGATAAACACTTAAAGCTTTTCTCCTGGGCTGGCAAGGATGGGAGGGAGTATGCTGGAGGAGGTGACCTTGAAGCCATTAGACTGTATTGTTTGTGTTTGGCAGTGGCCCTGATTATCCCAGAAGAGAACTGAGAGAGAGCTGAGGACAACCAGTGGTAATCCATCATCCCCCTCACCAAAAACTCCAGTTGTGAATCTAACAGACTGGCAGGGTATTCCTGCAGAGAGAATTTGTCTGCCTGTTGCCTGCAGTTACAGCATGTTGTTAGGAAATAAAGGCTCTGAGAACATAATTTTGTGGAAACATTTTGCAATGTGGCTTTTTTTTCTCCCATTCTAGTTTATCTCCAATTTTAAGTGGGTGTAATTAAAGTGTAAGCTTTTGAAAGTCCTTGCAGCCTGTATTTCATCTTTGCTCTCCTGCTTTGGGCAAGGACTTTGCTAATCACAGCGTGACTCATTGTTAACTGAGGTTGTTCAAAGTGAAGGGAACCTGGACATAACACACAGATCCCTGTCCTGCCTTGTTGGCCTGAGACTGTCTCTCTTTTCTTCCATCTAATTGCAGAGCAACCAGCGTGTTGACCTGTATAAGTGGAAGGAAGGTAATGGGGAAGTTTGCACATCTCTGCAAGGACACACACGTGTGATCAGGTGAGGAACAAGCAATGCTGTGGGCTGCTGAGTGGAAAATGATGCATTGTTTCATAGAAGCTGAATGTTTCAGTCCTGGCCCCCTCAGGCACTGCTCTGAGCCTGTTTTTACTCACTTCTCTAGACTGGACTGCCTTCCCATTTGGTGATGATGTCATGTGTGAATCGGCTCACCCTCTCATGGCTCCCCCAATAGATCACCTTAGCCCTTGATGGCTTGAGTGTTGTTGCCTTAGGCTGCTGTCCTTGTAAAGAGCAGCAGCCGTCATCTGGGAAACAGATAGCAACATGTTTATTAAACTGAATCCCAGCTGTGTTTCTTTGTGATAGCAGCTTAATTAAGGCAGGTAATCCCAAAGACTAGAGAGTGTTACAATGGTGCAGGGGAGATTTTTGCCTCATGTTTTAAGGTTGCGTTTCAATGCTGGATTGAAAATGCAGTTGAAGGACTGTTTTTACTCAAGCTCCTGACTGTGGAAAGTATTTGCAGCCCATGAAATGACAGTTGTTTGGGCTAACTGGAGGCTGTTTGTGTCCCAGGTGCACTTGGTGTACCCAACAGGGAGACATCCTAGAGTGAGGGGTAGATGCCAAGAATGTGTGGTTACTGAGAACTCTTTGAGACAGTGTCCCTTTGCCTGGAGGGGAAAGAGCACACACATGGTAGCTGTAAAGTTCAGGGCTAGGAGGATGCTTCACTGGAATTTACTTAGAAGCATTTCATTGCTTCTTGGAATTTACTTAGAGGAATTATTAAGATCTTGCTTTTTACTTAAAAAGTTTCAGTAGATGTCATGGAGTTGCTGTGAATTTGTTGGAAAATATACTGGCAGCTTGTGTGAAGTTGATGCAAACTCTGTGTGTACTTTTCTTTACTGATCTACTATGATTTTGCATTTGCAGTGACCTGGACTGGGCAGTGTTTGAGCCAGACCTACTGGTCACCAGTTCTGTGGACACATACATCTACATCTGGGACATCAAGTAAGAATCACTATGTTTCTGCATTTTGGGGAAATCACTGGACTCCTTTCCATAATTATCAACTTGCAGGGCAAAGCACACCCTGATGGGTGCTGCTCTTTAGTTGTGCTTGCAGAGGCTTCAGCTACTTCCCATTGTCTCCAAGATGACTTCTGCTCCCTTATTTTCAAGCCAGTTCAGAGTCAGTGATGGGCAGTAGAGAGGTACAGTTAAGCTACAGCTGTCTGGCTTCACTCCCTGCCCACTTCATATATTTCCTTGCAGGCTTTTCTTGGAGCCCAAGGGTGTTCCTCAACCTCTTAGGTTTTTTTAGCTGAATTAATGAGCACCATTTCATGATCCTGTAGCCATTTTCTACTAAATTCAGTGATTGTTGCTGGTTCTCCCTCAGTGGTAGGAAGACTGACAATGATATTCAGGAAGGTTTTCCTGTTTGCACCTTCCCTTGTTTCCTGGTGCTGCTTTCTGCCATGAGTATTTTCAGCAGATATTTCCAACTATATGTCCAAATTTAAGCCCCATATTTTACACCTGAGAAGCAAGGAGCTGGCACTGGGACCACTGGGTTCTCTTACTGGCTGTACAATAACTCTTTATGACCCCCAGCAAATCACTTTGTTCCTCTCTGCCTCCCTTGCTCAGTTATAATAGGAGGATAATTATATAACCCCACTGCACCAGGCTACCCGGAGGCTTGCTTAGCTCCTATGAACAAGCACTTAGATCTTTGGTTAAATGGTGCTTCAGAATGACAATATATTATTAATGTGTAATTAAAAGACATAGAGATACAATAACTGCTGGTTGTTTTCCTGTGATGCTATTTTATCACCAAGCAGAAAAAATAGAGATCTCTGAAGGTTGTTATCAGAAATCCTCCTTTAACTCTGTTGTGCCCTTCCATTGTTTTGTGTCTGCCTGTATCACTTGCCCAGAAATGCTTCCTTAGGCAGTCTCTGAAAGCCTCTACATCCCACTTGTGCTAGGAAAGGCTCTGAGCTTGCTGTGGCACTGAGGTCCTGGCGCTTCTGGCCTCCAGCAAATTAACATCCTGCTGAAGTGACTGTCTCTAATGACACCCTGGGGAAGTAGCCCTGCAGCAAGGGCAGCCGGAAGTTCTCCACTTAATTTTTCGTACAAAATAACTTCTTGATTAGGCAGAAATTCTTAGAGGAAGAGGTGCAGTCCATTCTGGAAAATGTTCTGCTTTTCAGCAAACAGAAAAAGCTGAAGACAATATTCCTTATTTTCACTGGCACTTTTCATTAAAGAGCAGGTGAATTCCTGAGAAGCCAGGCCAGGAAGTAAATTATTGCCTTGATCTATGCCCTGGCTGCTAGGAGTTGTCGTGGTGCCACGCTGGTTCCTGCTGCTGTGGAATTTAGTTTGTAGACAGAATTTGTTCTGCACACAGCTGGGCTGATTTCCTACTAATTTTGTTATTATATGCTAGACATGAAGTTTTTGCTCTGTAGTAACTGCTCCATCTGCTTTGAATCAGGATCTGCAAAGGCTCGATGAACGCATCAGTGGCTTTTGTTGAGTGTTTCCACAGCTCTGTTTGTTCCTTTAATCCTCCTTGGAAAGGCTGTTTTGTTGCTTCCTGCAGCAACAATCTGTGAGCCCTGTTTCCTTGCCTACCCAGTTGCAACATGCCACACTTTGTGTATGTTTCTCCTCTCTCTAGCCCTGTCCAGTTCTGTCCTCTGTCCTAAACTTCCTGCTGCATGTGGTGGCAAGGATCATAGAATGGTTTGGGTTGGAAGGGTCTAGTTCCATCCCTCTGCCAAGTGCAGGGACACCTTCCAATAGAGCAGGTTGCTCCAAGCCTCATCCAGCCTGGCCTTGAACACTTCCAGGATGGCTGTTGTCCTCCAGTTGGTCACCTTTATTCCATTTAATGCTGGTGTATTTTGGTAAGCAGAAGATACGTTAGGTCCCAAGGCAGCAATAACATTAGTGCTGGAATAGCAGGGAGCTCACTGGGAAGGCTGGACTCTGCTGTGATTACTCACGGTGGCCACATTGTATTTCAGAGACACCAGGAAGCCCACGGTCTCACTCTCTGCAGTTGGTAAGTCTGACGTGTGTGATGTAGGCAACAAACAACGTTATTGTTGCATGCCCCTACTGTTACTTCTCCCTCCCTTCATGCTCCACGGCCAGGCATGGCAAAGTACAGAAGTGCCGTCATGTGTGATTGTCCCATGTAGGAGCAGCCTGAGAGGCTCCAATTCACAACTGCTTTTAGAGAAGCAGAATTCAGAAGAGATGTGGAGCCCCTGGAGGTTCCCAGGCATGGAGGGCAGTTACGGTCCTTGGGCTTGCTGCCCTGACATTGGTGAACAGCCACATGGAGCTTCCTCTGTGTTTAACCACCCTGCTGCACTGCTTGTCCTGGGTTGTTGCTTGTCTGTAATTTCCTCACGTCCTGTTATGTTTGATTGAATCAGTTGAGGAACTAAACCACACCCCAGGCAGCACTGTGCCAGCCTGTCCCCTTGCTCACTGAGGGTTGGGTACAGCAGCTGGCTGTATCCACTTCCCTGGGCCACCTGCAACATGCAAGGAGCACGCAAGGTGCTGTCTTTGGGCTGTGCTTGCTCTGGAAAGGCTCTTGTCCTGGCTGCTGGCAGGGTGAGTGTCCAGCCCCTGCAATACCTACCCCCCGCTGGCAGGTGCTGCGTGTCTGTCCTCACCGGCTGCAGCTGGGACTGGGCACAGATGATGAGCAAAACGTCCTTTCCCTGAGTTACTGTCCCCAGTACTGGAGCAGTCCTCACAATGTGTAACTCTCATGCTCTGCTGCTTACATCTCCTTAGGCTACACATCTGCAGCAGCTCCCATTCCCCTCCCAGACAGCAAACCTCTCTGTCACAGAAATGCAAAAACCTTACTGAGTCAGAGAGAAGCAATGGTCAGTTCTGGTGTCTGGGGTGAGGTTTCACGGCTGAGCCAGCCCAGCAGCCTGCTCCCCAGAAAGCTTCCTTGCTTCCTTCCTTCCTCCTGTGCCTGATGCTGTTTAATGCTGGTCCAGACGTTTGTGTACCCTTCAGTGAGTGGATCAAATCAATCAACTGGCAGTCTATTTGCAGCTTTTTATCCCCCAGAATAGCTTTTTGCCAGGTTGTCAGGATGAATCTGCTCACCATGCAGCAGGAGGTGGGTAGTGGAGGTGGAGAATAGCAGGAGGCTGAGATCTGTTTAGCTTTCTCATGGATCTCACCTTTCTGATAGCTCAAAAGGTTTGAAAATACTGGCAGAATAAGGGTGAACAGATGCATTATGCTTTCAATATCTGAATAATCCACATTAACTGAAGCTGTGCTTTGCTTCTTATTAAAAATAACCACCCGTCTTCTGATTTGACTGAGTCCCTCATGATATCACATATAAAGCGTATCTGGACCGTCATCCAGTTTCTTTAGACTGCCATTGATGTCTTTGACTTCTGTGGTGTACTTTGACAGATGGGCCTTCTGGTCCACCCAGTGAGTCCACCTCCATCTGGCCACACCCAACGTCACCTGCACATCAGCCTTCTCCTACACCTGTATTTTAATCATAGATCAATAGCATTAGTTGCCTGTGTAGCAGCTGATAGTATGGAGGATGTGGGGAGGTGAAACAGACCCTAAGCACCTGGAAGTAACTTGAATATAAAGAGAGGGGGTTTGGGAAGGAGGTGATGAACCTACATTTCTGGTCTGGAGGAAGGTGCTCCATCAGAGCTAATGGACATGAGTATTTTAATCAAGTACAGCCCCTGGCTAGAAGATGTGATAAAGATCTCCAGGCATGCAGCTGGAACACTTGCTTTGCTGTCCTGAGGATACAAATGATACACTGAGGAATCAGGAGTTAATAATTTTCATGCCATCCTTCATGATGGCTTCTGGGATATCTTTCCTCTGAACTGCCTTTCCTGGGCTAAGAGCAGCTCTAGGCCCAGGCCTTGGGACTACTGTGCTGTTTTCTCTTTAATTGCTTGTTTTGGCTTGCTCTGTTTGTGCTGCAGCTGGAGCTTCCCAGGTGAAATGGAACAAGAAAAACACCAACTGTTTAGCAACAAGCCATGATGGGGATGTCCGAATATGGGACAAAAGGGTAAGCTGAGGGCTTTTTGAGTAGTCTGTCCATATTGCCACCTACCCAATACAGATAGTCCTCTGGTGACAGATAAATACTGAGGAAATGTACTACGTTATCCCAAATCTCTCTTGTGGGTCAGTTTAAATTTGAGAGAATTGGGAGTCCAAGAGCCTGAAGAGAGTATGTAGGTAGCCTCCTTCCTCAGAAACCATGCCCATTAACATTTTCCTTTTGATTTCGTAGTACTTAACTGTTTAACTGAGTATAAAGTATGGTTTAGGGCTGCATTTGATGACTGGAATTTGCCGCACCTTCACAAGATTTTTTCTTCAACTACTTTTGCTGAGCTATTTGCCGTTCCCCAGCAGGGGTGGTTGTTCTAACTGTCTTGCCCTTGTTAAAGTGTCTCTTTTTATGCCAAAGAACTAGACCAAATTTCAGGAGACCTGTACTGAGAAGGACAATGTCTCTCCTTGCAGAAACCCAGCACTGCAGTGGAGTATTTGGCAGCTCATCTCTCCAAAATCCACGGTCTGGACTGGCATCCTGACAATGAGTATACACTGGCCACTTCCAGCCAGGACAACTCTGTTAGGGTAAGTGTTGCTTCTGCAATTCCTGCCAGGGAGGTGGAAGGATGGTGGAGCAGATCCCCTTCTGCTGCTGCTGAGGTTTTGGGGAGTGCTTTGCCATTGGCAAGATCTGGATCTTTGTTTTTTGGTTTCTGGCCACCTGGTGTGTTGAGCCAGGACTGCACTTTCAGAACAGGCCGAGGGGTCGTTGAAGAATGGGCGCACATATGTTTGCCACATATCTGTGGTGATTAGGGCAGTACTGAAGCTGAAAACAACTGCCTCTTCCTGTTGCTTGCCAGAAAGGAACAGACCACAAATGCCAGAAGAGCCTTTTTCTTGAAATGTAGTGTTGCCAGCCTCAAGCTGATTACAGCAACTTGAGGGGAGACAGTGGAGTCTCCAAACTCCCTGGAGTTTCCAAACTCACATTGAACAGGATTATCAATAAGAGACTGCCGCAAGCACTGCTGTGTAGGGCCTCTTACTTGAGGGGAAATAGCGTGCTTTGTATGTCAGCCAAATGGAGTTCATTCACATTGAGCTAAGCTCTGAGGCAAATGCAATTGATGTGTATTCTAGCAAAGCAAAAGGTTAGATTCTTCATTAGAAAATTAGCAGTAACAGCAGGGTGGGCCTGCCTCCAGCCTGGACTGGCACGTTGGCTGGCAGCCTGCAGGGTACCTTGTAGCTCTGAAAGCCCAAGCAGGCTGCCTGTCTCCCTGCTCTAATTACTGAAGCTATGATCACTGTGAATATGACTCCAAGTCACTCATTTTCTAAGGGATGCTGCCAGATGCTGATAGCTTGGTATTTGTCCTTTGGGGCCGTCTCTGCTGTTAATGAATGGGATTACTAATGATGCTGTAGGCACCCTGGCATGCTTTTTGGTCTGTTCTATCTGCAAGCCACATGGAAAACTACAGCCTGAAAGCATAGCCAGCTGACTCCTGCCTTTCCTTGCCTTTCTCTTGGTTTGTTTTTTAAGTTCTGGGATTACCGTCAGCCTCGGAAATACCTCAATATCCTTCCCTGCCAGGTTCCCGTCTGGAAGGCCAGATACACGGTGAGTGAGAAACTCCCACCAGTTCCCACTTGTGCTCTGGGAAGAATGCACAAAGAGACATTAAATAAAGAACTGCCAAAGGGTTTCTCACCAGTTCTACTCATGGACGTTATTAAGTTGATTTTAAAAATACCTCTTGGTGCCTAAAAGGCCAGAAAAGCAACATCCACAGTGGAGGCATTCAGGAGAAGGAGTGAGCAAGCACCCACCCATGTGAAGCTAAGGCTCTTAAAATCAGTCATAGCCGTTTTCTTCCCCGGAGATCTGAATGTGGCCTGAAGCCAGGGCTGTGCCTTGAATCTTTAATCCCCTTTCCCTATCCTGACAGCAAGGGGTGTAGGACTGGGTTCCATGTTCCTCTGAGCACTGTGACCCTAAGGAGCTGCTGGGGCTCAGTCCCCAGGTAGCAGTTCTTGCAGCTCCAGGCAGATTGCAGTAAGGATCCCCAGTGAAAAGTCAGTGGTGAAATCCCTCTAGCCTCACAGCTGAAAAGTGAGGAAACAGAAGAAAGAAGTTATTCATCTTAACTAAGCTGCGTTGAGTATCTCAGTGTACTACATCTTACCCCTTGAAACAGTGTTTTTGCACAGCAATTGCCTTGGACCTTCCCAGGTTTTGGCCTGATTCTGTTTTGTGCTGAGCTCATTTAAAACCTTCACATTCATGTTGGTGGGAAAAGGGAAAAATGAGAGTATGATAATAGCAGCATGGGAACATAACTCTCCCTAGCTAACTGGAAGGGTGTTTCTCTCTCAAGCCTTTCAGCAATGGGCTGGTGACAGTGATGGTCCCCCAACTCCGTCGGGAAAACAGTCTCCTCCTCTGGAATGTCTTTGACCTGAACACGCCTGTCCACACTTTTGTGGGACATGATGATGTGGTGCTGGAGTTTCAGTGGAGGAAGCAGAAAGAAGGTGAGTTCAGGGCTGAATATTCTCTCTTCCCTGCACTGTGGCTGTCAGCTAACCAGGGGTGTGGAGACCTGGCTCCTAGTTGCAATGCTGTTGCTATTTGACTCTTGCCTTTTTGGAGTAGCTCCTGCTCACCTTCCTGTCCCCCACTGCCCGCCTCAAACTACAGCTGTTCTGTACTGGTTTTCTGGCAGTGCCCACAGAAACACTGCCTTGTTTCCATGCTAACAAAGCAAATCTACCAAGTGCTGGATGGGTCAGTGGTGACTCTCATTGCTTCCACTCTCCTGGGAGTCTCTTTTTAAATGAATCTTTCAGAATAAATTGTACAAATTATTAGATAGGTGCATGAGTGCAGGCACCCTGCCCCTGCTCAGAGCTGCAGACTAACCAGTTAACCCCTCATATCATGGCCTGGCTCAGCAGCCTCCAGCATATCCCAGACCACAGACCCAGCAAGCTCACCTTATTTGTGTGCTGGCCAAGGCAAGGGAGGAATAACATGGGCTAGAGAGTCTGCTGTTAGAGTTCAGTCCTGACTGAATTTTCTAGTGTAAGCAGCTAAGAATAGGAGATTCCATACCAGAGGCTGCATAACCACACAGAGCACAGCTTTGTTTCCAGCACCTCAGCTGCCACTGACCGAATGCACACGTCTGGCTTTGGTGTCACTTGTGCTACAGCTTTGCTGTGCTGTGTAAGTGCTGGTCCAGCCCTCTGCCAGCAGCTGCTGGGGCCATTCACCTCCTTCTCCATACCCTGATTTTCCTCTTTCAGAAAGAGGAGCGCAATGGAGAACTGTGTTAGGATCTGGAGGCACAGTCTAAGACAGTTTGTGAATGAACATTGAAGCAGGCTTGAGCTACAGTTGGTTTTCTTCGCTGAGTTAATAGATATGTACCCGAGACTGGATGTCTTGCTTGTCTCAAGCAACATAAATCAATCACACAAACATTTCAAGTCTGCTTCAGTGTGAAGACAACCAAGATAGCACAAATTTCCTTCCTCAGCGTCTGTTGTGCTGTATTTAGCCCCTATGCCTCAGCAGAGGGGTGTAGGAAGCAGCTGTGCAGCAGCAAATTCCTAAGCATAGCAGCTGTTTGACAAGGGAAACTTAAAACTGTATCACAAGACCTAAATGTGGACATAAATAGGTCTGTGTACCTCTGCCTGTTGATAAGATAGTATGTGGTTAGATCTATTTCCTTACAACCTGAACTTGGCATCATCCAACTCTTTCAGAAGCAAAAAGAGGAAGGGCAGAACCACTTTCTCTTAGCTTAGAGGTGTTTTAAAACATCTACCCTTTGAAACAGATTTGATGGACTAAAAGATATTTTCACTTTACAGTTATAGTTGAGAAACATTTACTTCTACTGTACTGTTTCTTCTATTTAAATAAATATTGTTGTGGGTCTTGTTCATTCCTGGTTGGAAAACTTGTGTCACGTTCATTATACTTTGTGCTTTTGGCTTGTAAATCACAGCCTCTTTAGGGATGTAGTAACTGTGGTGTGGAAAGGCACAAAGGCTGATGCACCTGGGTCAATTCCAAGCAGAAAAGGACTTGCTCTGCCTTTCAGTTTAGTGCCTTATCCATTGGATGTGCCTGCTGGTTTGTTTGAATCTGTTTACACTAAACACAGGGCTGAGATAGTCTCTGTTTTCCAGTGGAGTCTCTAATTGTTTCTGTCCCCTTCAGGCTCTAAAGATTACCAGCTGGTTACGTGGTCCCGGGATCAGACCCTGCGGATGTGGCGGATTGACTCTCAGCTGCAGAGGGTACGTGAACACTCTGGCTCTTGAACAGTAGCCAGTTTTCTTACAGGCTGGATTCACCTCCCCTTCCTTGCACTCCCAGTCACTCCTCTGGTATTCTAGAGCTGCAGACACAACGGCCAGCTGCTGCTTCACTTTCCTCTTCTGCTCCAAACCAAAAACATCCCCAAGGAGACCTGTGATGGGGCTTCTCTTTTGAGCCTGTGTCTCAAAAGTTTCTGTGGCTGTGCGAGGCTGTTTTGTTGTCTAACATTAGGTGCAGAAGTTCATTTGGGGAAGGTGGAGGGCAGTTACTGCCTGCATTGCCTCTAAAATGCCACGTCCATGGCTGCAAGGCTGTATTTCTTGGTAGTTTAGGTGCCAGGTAAATGTAGGGACTGTGCCCTCCTCTACCTCCCCTTGTGTCCCTTGCCTCTAAGCCTGGGGTGGGCGATGTGAGTGTGTGGATCTGCAGCAGTTAGAGATTCTGATGCAATTACTGTAACAGCTGTGCTGGCTCATACCAGAGGTTCATATGGCCACAGGTAGCCACATGGCCCTGTCACATCTTCAGCTGATGTCTTGGGAGGGGATAAGAACAAGGCAGGCATGGAGTGATGTTTCTCTCAAATGCCCTGTCAGCCTCCTGCAGTTTGCAACTTAGAGGCTCATTGAGTCTGGCATCTTTGTATTTGATAGAGCTTGATGAGTTTCACTTCCACGGATTTGTTCTGTCTTTTTTTGGACCTGTATAAATTTTTGTCACCTTAAACATCGTAGCAACAAGGAGTTCCATGGCTTTTCTGCATGTTGTGTGGAAAACCAGCTCATTTGTTTATTTTGCCACCTAATTTCATGCCACTGAAGATGAAATGAGCCATATTCTCTGTGTACTGATGATTCTGTTGCCCTCCATCATATCCCTTCTCAGCTGCCTCCTTTTTCAAGTCAAAAGGTCTTGATTTAATTCATCCTTTGTACTGGAACTTTGATAGTCCTTTTGCCTTTCACGACCCTTTTTCAGTTCTACTATATACCTTTGGGGATGGGGATCTGAGCTTTGTTCTTTCCAAAGAACTCTCAGTACTCAGTTTACTTTTTAAATTGTTTGGCATAATTCCATTAAATCATCGGCTTAGTTTGGCTTCTACATCTTGTTCCCTCAGCTTGAACTTGCCATTTTTTCCCAATGTGTGTTGCTTTATCTGAGCCAAAGTTCATCTTTCATTTTAATACAGTTACTCTGTTAAGGTCCTTCTGTGATTGTTTGCCGTCAGCCACACTTGTTACTGCCCTGTAAAACTTGGCATCAGCAAACCTGGTCATGTCGCTATTCACCTCCTATTCCAGGTTTTTAATGAATATGTTGAGAAGCATGTGTCCCAGCACAGATCCTGCAGGAGTCCTGCAGGTCTGTAACAAACTTTCTCTGTGAAAAGTGACCCTTTACTCCTACCTGATATATGTGTGAACATTTGATTTCTTTCCTGTCTTTAAATCAACTGTTCATTCATGTCAGAGCCTTTATTTTTCCTCTACTGGCTCCCACTCTTTTGTCCTTGTCTTTGTCTGGATCAAACTACACACATGATGACATGTTGCTGGTGACCAATGCTGTAATTTGCTACATCACACCCTTATCCTTTCTCTTCCCTTTGTCTTCCCAGTTTTCCTGTGCTGAACTTAAAATCCAGGGTTTTACAGTCTCATTTTGATACAGGACCTAGAACAGTAGGGCCCCAAGTACGTACCTGGGTCTCTGGATCCTACTGGAGTGTAAATATCAAATGCAGAAAGTATACTACTATTAAATTTGATCTAAAAAATTAAACTAGTTTTAACAAATTAATTCAAGGAATTAAAGTCATACCAGTTTTAATTTTGACTACAGGCAAACCTCTATTACTTAGACTGGCCCTGTCAATTAAGTGGCTTTTTAAGTGAGCAGGAGATTTGGCCAGGCTGTCTGAGGTGACAGAGTTGAGGGTGCTGGAAATTGGAAGATCACCTGTCTTTGTCACAGGAACAATGCAGTCTTAGTCGTGACTGTTGCGTGGACAGACCTACCTTGCAAATCCATCTGTTTGGAGAAGTGAGTTGTTTAGTGGTGGCTCTTCCCACAACTTGGATTCTGTTGTGCAGCATGTGGGTGTGTTTGTTCTTTTCAGCTCTGTGCTAATGATATCCTGGATGGAGTCGAGGACCTCATCGATGGGATTTCTCATCTGCCAGAGCCAGACAAGACCCTTCACCCTCAGGATGCGGAGCCCCAGCATAACTCTGGACATGGGGATGAGGAAGGTGAGAAGTGATGGCTTGTGGAACCTCAAACAACAGCTTCTTTGCGTTGGGAAGAAGATATATCTTGGCATAAGAAAACATCATAGGCAAAGCACAACCTGCTGTTGTTTCAAACGTTAATGGATTCCTCATCGGGGAGGAGGAAAAACACTAGGGGTTCCTCAGGATGGTCCTCCCAAGTTTTTTCTCTTCTAACACAATGATTCTAGCTGTAAAATGAAGCTCTTCCTTGTAATGATTTTAATTTAATTGCATTCTCTTAAGGTTGTAGTTGTGGCTTGTTGCCAAAAGTAAGGCAATCAGAAGTAAGTTCTGCCTTTTAAGATAGTTTAAGCCGAGAGATGAGCCCGCAGAAGAGGGAGTGTGTGAGTAAGGCACTCTGACACAAGCTGCTTACATCACACCCGGTACCTAAACACTTCTGCTGGGGTCACTGTGTGAACTGACGTAACCAGATACGGAGTAGATATGGAGTATCTAGATACAGAGACAGGTCATGAATTTTTGGTCATGTATTGATGAGAGGCGGCTGAAGGCTGGCAGAGCAGAGCAGGAGGGATAGTATCTCTGGCTTCTGAGATACTGAGGGGTGGATGGGAAAGACTTTGACAGAAAGTATTTGATTGTCCCTACAGGGACAAAAGAGGGCATGCAAGGAAAGAACATGAAGGAGGGTTTGTGTGGTTAAGGCTCTGGCCAGGTTAAACATTCATAGTTAGTGTTTGAACAGTGTAAGTACCAGAATAGAAGATGTTATAGCATCACATGGTGGTGGTGTGCATGAAAAAAAGGTATTTAAAGAGATTTCTGCAGCTACACTGAGGAATAAGAATTGGGTGCAGCAATGCCTTTATGTCCGTTTGGGTTTAAATTCACAGCTCCTTTCTGTCTTGTAGCCATGCCACAATGGATCCCCATGTGATGAGTTTATGGGGAAGCGATTTGATTCTCCCTTTGGCTTGACAGTAAACTGCAGAGAAGGGGAGAAAGTAGTCCAATGTCTGTCCTTTGAATAAAGGAGCAGTTGTGAGGTCCCTTAGTGAAAGCATCTCTTCCTAACTGGAGTTTCCTGCTTAGCAATTGCCAGTGAAGTTCCTCTCTGCCTCCTGTACTGTGTGGCAACAGAAAAAGTTTCTGAAAGGCATCAGAACTTCTGTCTATGCCAGGGTTTTATAAGATGATAGAAAAAACCCAACTACCTGTGCTCGCCATGAGCAGTACTTCTGGGGCAGCACAACCTCTCTTTCTCCAGCTGGGAGCATTCTCATTCTGTCTGCCTGAACTCTCTTTTTTCCACAGGAGGGCGTTAACTCTTTCACTGTCCCTGATGAGGCACATCCATACATCCCATATGGTTTCTGTGTGGGTCTGGTTTCTGTGTGGTTTATTCTTTGGTTCAAACTGGTGTGATTTTCCTTGTGGCCAAAGGGAATGAATATGGCTTTTCTGTAGCAGGGTAGATTTTGCTGCAAATAACACGACTGCAGGATTAATGTACAAGCAAATCCCTAGGTAGGAATTTCAGTTCTTTCTAGCCAAAAAGCTATTGTGGACTGTTGATGTTTCACCCTGGGGGTGGCTGCATTTCAGCTGCAGACAAAGCCTCCATGTTATATTAGTAAAGCACTTTGGGGGATCTTTGAAGAGAACAGTGCTCTGCAGGTGAATGAGAGAGCCCCCAGCTGTGCCTTCGCTGCACAGCTCTCGCTGCTGCTTATAGAGGAGCTTTAGGAATCTGTACAAATGCGTGGCTTTGGAGGATTAAAAACTAATTGGAAGGGAATGGGAGCAGAAGACAAAGGGAGGGTACTGCCCATGCTGGGAACCTCAGAGATGGCCTTTCAGTAAGCTATGTGGTGTCTTGAGCTAGAAATAATTATCTTCCCTGAGAGCCACTGATCTTCTTTAATCTCCCTTTTCTGGAATATATCTAAGCGCTGTAATAAAATTGCAAACAAGAATGATTGGCTAAGCATCCTACCTATCCAAATCCTGTAACCCACTGGGCAGTGGTAATACCAGATATTCGTCCCAGCAGCAAAGTCAGTAACTTCTAGGCGAATGCTTGTAAAAGGTCAATTTTTTGTGTTTCTTTTCTTTTTTTTCTTTTTTTTTTTTGGCTAGGAATAGTCTGTGCAATGTGATATTGCAAGTGTGAGAATGACAGCTGAAAAATCAGGACTTCCCTTCTGTCATTGGAACCATCATAAAAAAATGTATTTGGCCTTCTTAAGAAGTGGTCCCACAGCAAAATGCCCCAGTGGAGGTACATAGCAAGAAACAAGGCAAAAGCCAGGCACAACCACAGGCAGAGACCAATTCTTCTGAAACTCGGTGAAGTTTGTTATCTTAACCATAATTCTTTGTGTCCTGCAGCGCTTGTCTGGCTGTTTAAATGTGTTCTGGCCTTCAAGAGTTGTTGTCCTCCTGAAAACTGTTGGGATTGGAGAGTTAGACCCAGTATTTTGATGAGTCCTTAAAGGCTGTTAAAGCACTAGAGTGCCTTGCAACATCAAATGCAAATAGCTGCTACAAATGAATTAAGCTTCTATTAGGAACAGAAATACTCCCTGCTCTCTCCCAAAGCATTGTTATGCTTTGGAAGCTTTCCCTGAAAGTCAGGAGTGGTGGAGTGTTAGTCCCAAAGACCAGAGCTCCTCCTGGAGACTGCTTTGGCTGCAGTTCTTTCCTGCTGAACTGAGACGCTCCACTTCAGCCGACCGTGACTCTGGCAGCACTGTGTAGAGAGGAAAAAGGGTCTCACATGAGAAGAGAAGGATCATTTAGGACTATACAAGAGTACAGGCAGGTTCTGTAACCTTCCTGGGAAACCTGTGTGCAGACAGGTTTGGTTTTTTGAAGAGAAGGGTCAGAAACTTGCCTCTAAACAACAGCTGAGACCCTCCAGCTCACAAATCTTTGCCAGGTAAAACTCATACCTCCATGTGTTAGAAGAGCAGAGGAAAACCTGCTGTCTTGGCTGCCTTGTGACATCATGTGAAAAACCCTGCCTGTTACAGTTTGTCTCAACCTGTTTTCCATCTTTCCTGTCAGCCTTAAAAGAAGATTTCCTGAATGACCCCCTGGTGGGAAAGAAAACGGACCAACTGGGGCTGCCTCAAACACTGCAGCAGGAGTTTTCACTGATCAACGTGCAGATCCGAAATGTCAATGTGGAGGTACAGTTTCCTTTTGCTGGCTTGTTAGGAGGGGATGTGGGCAGGCTGGCTTATTGGAGCCTTTAGAGAGGAACCTTCTTTGCTGCAGTGACTGCTGTCTGTAAACAAGTTTTATATTGAGCTGTAGAGATCCTCTTGACCAGGGGTACTAAGAAAGAGAATAATCCCAGACACTGGTGTGAGAGAAATATTTCAGCACAGTAAGTGCACTGGCTGATCTTGAGAAGGCTGGATGGTGTTTTCCTCTCTGCCTAGACTGCAGAGTGGAAGGTGACTTGTTCCATGCAGTTTACCTCATTTCAACTGGTTCTGAATCCCATCTGCTGAGCACTCCCTATCCTGAACTCTGTCCCTCAGTTTTGGCCTCTCCCTTGCACTCCAAACTCTCTTCTGTGCATGGAAGCTGGCTGGAGGCACAGCACTTAACTGGGCTGGGAGGCTCGAGGCAGCTGCCTGTCTCCTTTCCCTGTCTTTCCTTTTCCTGTGGTTCCACAGTTCATGGCATGATCTAGATGTAGTTTTCTGAGACAGTGGTGCAGGATCTTAGAAGGTGCCTGTTACTGCTGCACTGGGCCTAGAGCTCTCCATGGCCAAGTGAAGTGGACTGGGGTGCAGTGGCTGTTGGGAGCCCCTTTCTTGGTGCTACCTGGGCTGGCCATGGTCTCCAGATGCTGGGATTCTGGAATGTTGGTCGGCTGGTGCAAGCCGAGTCCGTCCCCATCTGCCTGGGGCTTTTTGCTGTCACTGTGTTCCCTGCCCTTGAGAACAACATGATTTTGTCTTATTGTGCAGAGGAATCAGTCCCTCAGCATGAATTTAAGCCACTATAAGTTTAAAAGTCCTGGGAGATCTAACTAGAGAGCAATTGCTTTTCCTCACAGATGGATGCAGTGAGTCGCAGCTGTACGGTGTCGGTGCACTGCGGCAATCACAGAGTCAGGATGCTGGTGATGTTCCCTGTCCAGTATCCCAATAATGCTGCACCGTCCTTCCAGTTCATCAACCCAACCTCCATCACAGCTTCCATGAAGGCAAAGCTGCTCAAGGTGTGTGAGAAGTATAGAGTGTCTTTATAAATGTACAAATGATGGCTACTTGATGTCTGGATTTTCCTGACATAACCAAACATCAGACCTTGCTGAAGATATACCACAGGTCATGCTGAACTGATAAATTGTGAAGCCCATAGGATGAGTTTTTTGTTGATGTTGCAGGCCAGTATTTGCCTTTTTCCACTGCTTCTTCATTGCTGCTGTGTTCCAGTGTGATGTGTATTGCCTGAGGATCCCTAACATCCTTCTCATGCAGTTGCCCTCAGCCCAATAATAGACAAAATGACCAGCTAAGCATCCAGCTGCAGAATGATACTATTTTTGAGCTGGGATGTTGCTTCCTGCTCTACTACACAAGCTGCTTTAAAAATGAGGGGATTTTTTTTACACAGGCCCTGCTAATTCAGACCAGGTGTTTGATCATCTGGTGTGGCAAATCCTGTTGCTAATGAAATCCTTCCCCCAGCAACTCAGTGATGGATCAGTTTAGGTTCCTTCCTGAAAAAAAACTGATCCAGTTTGCCACAAACTGGTATGAAACATATGGGCCACAGTAATATTGAAACCTAAATCCTGGCTCAGTGTGCTGCTAGGTGAACCTCAGTGCTCTGATCAAAACACACAGCCATTCCTCGGAGCAGACAGCACACCAGTGGCTCCAGTGGACATTAGGGGATGTCTGTGGCCTGTTCACATCCTGGCATCTAAGCTGCCCTGCAGACAAAAAGGATGTGGGCAAAGTGTGGAGATAACCGTGATTCAAGTTGCATCTTGTATGTATTCCAGATACTGAAAGACACTTCCCTGCAGAAAGTGAAGCGGAACCAGAGCTGCCTGGAGCCTTGCCTGCGTCAGCTGGTGTCCTGGCTGGAGTCTGTCGTGGTATGGAGAACTGCGTGGGCTCTCTGCCCTAGTTTGTTGTCTTTTCCCATGCTCCACACTTCTGACTCTGCAGTGAGAGTCTGGCCTCGTTAGATGTGTAAATAGACCCCTGTGACTGGCCATTATGTTTGTGTGAGCACTTCTGGTTAATGTTGAAGAGAGGTGGGCGGATGATTAGATGTGTTTTTTTCCACAAATGAGGCCCTGAAGGTTTGCTGCTCAGGGAACTCTGATATCCAGGTTACCAGGAGTGACTGGAGATGGGAGCATTTTAGTGGTGCATGGTAGCTTCCCAGCTCAGAATATATTTCGCTGACTGCCAGGGCACGGTTGTCATCTGTGAGAGAATGTAAGAGGCCTCAGGTGGTTGATGAATTCATTCTTGTCTGAAAGGTAGTGGCAGATGTCTTTACCTCCTCAGTTCTAGTCAAAGATCCTGCTAGTACTATTCTAGGGTTTTTGTTTTCTTCCTTGAAAAAAACCCCAAACTGTGAAAATCTGTTTTTTTTCTGCAGCCTTGTGCTGAGGTTTTGTAGGGATGATACTGCAGATAAATCCAAGCCACACTCTGCTCTTAACTGAGAGATCTGTGATACCTACTCAGCATCCCAGTGTCAGGTATTAGGTCTTTGTGTGGGTGTTTTCACTTTGTGGGTGAAGTGTACTGGAGTGGGTGTTTTTAGCATTCAGGAAAAGATGAGAGAGTCTCCTCAGGTTTCTTTTCTGAGAGGTTTTGTTTATTCATCACAAATAAAGGGCTGGGATTTTTTTAACATGTAAAGGCTTAATTCTGCTTGGTTTCAGCAGTAATATTGTAAGAGTGGGAACTTTCTCTGCTGTGTGGAAATCTGATGACTCAAGGCACCACTGCTTTCAAAGAATTCTTTTAGACCAAAGTTGTAGTATTCTTTATCCAAATAAATGCAGATTTCTGCCAAAATTGCTATGGATAGACCTGAGGTCCCCCAGTAATTTACACCACCTGCCTTCCTCACTTGAAGACTCCCAACCTGCATTTGACACCCCACAGTTGTGTGGTATTTCCACTCAAGAAGATTTTGTGCACCGTTGAGGTATCACGTTCAGCTGAGCTTGCTGTCTTGAGAGTCATATCCAGAGTCTGAAGGTCAGATTTTCTGTATAGTTTCCTCCTGTTCCTCCCCAAATTAAGCTCTGCATTTCAACGTGGTTATAGTGGGAGAGAAATCTCTGGACAAGCAGCTAGGGAAGCTTTTTCCTCAAAGGCAAATGTGTCTGCAAGTGCCTTTGCAGTTGAAGCAGTAACTGTGCTCTGAGCTTGGTCTACTCTGGCTCAAAGGATGAGCACCTCCTGTGAGGCTGCTTGGCACTGCCACGTCCGGTGCTCTGGCTGCATTTCTCTCCTGTGGCAGCAGGAGTGTGACCTTGGGTAACTTCTGTTTCAGAACCAAGAGGACAGCACATCCAGCAACCCCTACGCTTTGTCCAACTCTGTAACACCCCCCTTGCCCACGTTCGCCCGGGTCTCCAATGCCTATGGCTCCTACCAGGACTCTAACATCCCATTTCCACGGACCTCTGGAGCCAGGTTCTGTGGTGCAGGTCAGCCCTGTCACTGATACATTAAAACAGCTACCCGGGGAATGGTCCTTTTAAATGTTTTGGGGAACACTTGCCTCTGAACAAGATGAGGCTTTGGTCACTGCCATGTAAGGAGTCAGGAATGGTGTTAAAGTAGTGATACTGTGGTAAATTTATAGATGAGACTAGTTAGCAGCTGTTTGCAGTTGGTGTTGCATGGGGGGCTTTAGGATTTGGAAATGCAGGGCTAGCTGAAGAGATAACCTTTGGCTTGTGGCATGCCAGAGGCATTGACAGATCTCTTTTTACAGAACACTGGGAATAGCTGTTTTCCTTGCCTAGTTCTCTCCTACCATCATCACATTACTGGGTGTTCTCTGGCAGTCAGTCTTCACAAAATTCCTGTGATTTGGGGTTGAATTTACCCCTTGCTGAAACCATATTCATGTTACTAACCACTCTTTTCTCATTGTACACTCTTTCTGTTGTCCAAAATAGCTTCCCCAAGGTCATTAAGAAACTTCTCCTAAATGGGAGATGGGTTACAATCACACCCAAGTTTCCAAGAGAGCATATATGGGGTAAAGATATGAGTAAGAGCTGTTAAGTTTTCACTGAGCTGTTTCAGATGCACACGTGCCTTCTCTGGACCTGACTGCATCCCAGTTTGAGCACATTTTGAAAGCTGCTTTCCATACAGGCCTCACTGAATTCCCAAGCAGAAGTAAAACAGAATAATACTGCATTGAATAGGCTCAGTGAAACCTGCTAAGTCCTGAAATTCTTGCAAGAGTAGGTGGCTGAAGACACTTGAGGTGCTAAGAAATGGGGTAAGGCTTGTGAGAGAGTGCTTTGGAGTTGGCCTCAGATGGCTGGGGCCCTCCTGTTGAAGAAGAGAGTTGTACAAGTTGCAATGGTTTCTCTGCATTGCCAAACATCACCTCGCTTACCTCTGGACAGTGCTTGGCAAGTTCTTGTGGAGAGTTAAAACATCAGCATGTATTTGCTCATTTTGTTTTCCTGTGTTTTCTGTAACAGCCATAAGCCACTTGAAATCGTGGTTTTGAGAGAACCATCTCAAAACCCCATGCTTTGTAGTGGGTTTGCAGGGAGTGGATCGGGTTTCAGAGAATGCGGTTGTCTGCTTTTAGTTTAAAATCACTAAGGGTAGTGGATAAGAACCCAGCCGCTTGCCTCTGATACACGGGGAAATCATTCAAATTGAACCACCCCTGAGTAATCTACTCCTTGTTGCATGATCTTTATGCCACATCCTGTCTCTTCAGGGTACCTGGTGTATTTCACAAGACCCATGACCATGCACCGTGCCGTGTCCCCGATGGAGCCCACACCCAGGTGAGTGCCCCGTGTGGCGTTTGAGATGTGCTGCTGTCTTGGGCAGGAAAGCAGGAAAATGCCAGGTCCTACACTGGAGCTACTCCCCTCTAGTGTTAGCTGTTTCCTCAACAGAGAGAGCCTGGGCCCTTACACCACTGGGCCTCAGCAGAGACTTCTGTTGAGACAGTGGCACCGTTGCTGGCAGCTTGGGTTAGTGGAGATGTCAGTGTGAGCCTGCGGGACATTTTGGTGGGAAAAGCCTGAAAGCGTATTCCCTTTTTTCCAGGTCTCTGTCAGCTTTATCAGCATACCATAGTGGCCTCATTACTCCGATGAAGATCCGCACTGAGACTCCGGGCAACCTGCGTTTGTACAGCGGGAGCCCGACACGCAGCGAGAAGGAGCAAGTCTCCATTAGCTCCTTCTACTACAAAGAGAGGGTAAGTACCAGACCAAAGTGCTGCTCCCAGCGCTTCAGCTTTCATGATCTGTTTTCCTTTCATTTAGCATTGCTAGTAACAGAAGCTTTATACTCCTCTCAAAAAGATATCTTTTTACAAGCAGCTCTGTCAAGTGGATTTATCTCCTATTAGTAACTTCTTTAGCGATCCTCTCCAGCATTTGACCTGCTTATTTTGATGTTTCTTTATGCTGACCCTTCACAGTTCCCTTCAGTGCATTACACTGTCTCCCTTTGCATTATGTAGGGTTAAAATCTCACCCTTTAAGTAGCTGTAGTCTTCAAATAAGTACATGTAGGCAGCTCTTGCTCTTCTGGGTACTCCCCGATAGATATATAACTGCAAAAGGTTGTGGCCCTCTGCAGCTTACTGCCAACCTCTCCTGGACTGTGGGATGTGGTTGGTTATTTCTGTTTCAGGTGTCTCTTTCAGGGATATGTGCCCCTGTGAACCTTTTGTTTTTTTAAACAAAAATAATTTCTACATGATTCTCTGAAGATCTTCTGATCCACATACTTCTGGTTTAGGTGCAGGTTTTGCTGCTGTTCCTGTTTACAAGGCTTTGGAGAAGAGTGGGATTGTTTCCTTCTGGGACATGGTGGGTGAGGAAGGCCTGTTGTAATTGTAGGGTGGCCGGAGGGTAGTTGTGAAGCAGCTGTGAGGGCCTGATGTGCCTGGAGCAGATGCTGTGGGAGCAATAGGCTGAGCAGGTTGTTAGAAACAAACTGTGCTTCAGCAGGGGGTGAAGTGGCTTGCAGAAATGCAGTAAGCTTCCACTGAGAGCCTCAGAATTTGGGGCATTTGAGTAGTTTGTTCACTGTTCGTGCAGAGGACACAAATCTGCAGCAGCAGTGAAGAGTTTCCAGGTACCCCAGGGAAAGTCAAAAGCTCTCTGCACTCTGCTGGCAGAAGAGTTTGGGAACTTGTGTCCCAGGAGGAGAGGAAGTCAAAGCCTTGAACACCCATCCTTCCTGGGCACTGAAAGAAATCTGGTTTTTCTGGTGGTGCTGGACGTGACAGCCAGTCCTGTCTGTGGGACTGTGTCCTGTTTGCGTGATGTCATTACACCTCCCAGCTGTGGGGAGAGCCCTTGTCCCCAGTGCAAGTTCTGCTTCCATACAGACCCCAGAAGACTCTGAGTTCCCTTTTTTTTTTTTTCTTTTTTTTTATTCCCACACACACTTTTTTTGATGAAAAGAGAAAATGGTGCTGCCTGGTACAAGAATTACAGCCTGTCCTAGTCTTTGTAGGAGAGTTTATTTAAAGAGCTACCTCTGTCCTCTGCAGCGGGCTTGTCTCTGACACACAGCCTCTCTAAGAAGACAGACAAGACTAAAAATAACATGTGGAACTAGCTTGGTGCAATTTCATGTGACCTGTCTCCCCAGCCCTTGTATTGATGGCAACAAGATTTTTGTCACAGGGTGAAAGAATTCGAGAGAACAAAGCATGTGTGCAGCCATGTCTGCTGAAAGCCAGGGGAAATTCCTGTGTTCCCCTTCCCCTGCCGAGCTATCTCCTCGCATGCTGGAAGAAATGTAAGAACCCTAGCAGGGAGCTAGTTCAAATGTTCTTGCAGATGAAATAGTCTTTAAAAAACCCCCAAAAAGCCTGTATCTCCCTTCAGCAGAGGTTTTCTGATTCTTCAGGAGTTGATGTCATGGCCTCTTGTTAGATCAATGCTGCATATTTTTGTTATTTCATTGTGATGGTTTTAAAAAGCCCAGACTCCGAGTTTGGTTAACTCCTTGTTCAGAAGCTTGGATTTTATGTTTGCATTAAATAAAAGTTGAAATTTTGTGCATCAAACTCTGATGTCAGACAACTTCAGCCCCAAAACTGAACTTGTCAGCCATAACCAAGTATTTAAATCCCATGTAGCAACTGCTGGCATCACTACCATCAGCAAACAAATGGAATTTGCCCATTGCTAGACAGGAAAGATGTCATGTTCCCATAAAGGCAGGGGAGCTGCTGATTCCAGCAGAGAGCTCCTTACTAAGCCAAAATGAAACTAAATCTGGCTCTGAGCCTTTCTGTGCTCATTTAAGTATGTATATATATATATATATACATGCGCATATATATATATGTATATGTATCTTTCTCACTTTTTATTCACACATACACACTCCTCCTTTCTTCCTCCCTCTTTTTAACTCCTCAATAAAACCCTACTGAAGAGCAGTAGTCAGCAGAAAGGAGGAGCTTTATCCATACCCTGGCAATGCTGTCAGTGTTTTGAACCTGGGTGTCTCTTAAAGAAGGTGCCATGAGTTGTTTTTTCCCCCTGCAGTTAGAGAGTGGTGCCAGTGGGGACTTGGGGACAGCTCAGCCTTGCTGTACATGGGGATGGTGACAGTGGTGTCCTTATGCTTCCCGTCAGGGAATTGCTGGGGGGACTGAGCTTAGTTTTGCTGCTTTTCCACTACAGTGAATTTCCTTTAACTAACCCTTTTCTCCTTCTCTGTGAGGCCTGCTGGAGGAACCTGTAGCACATGGATTCAGCCTTCTCCTCTCTCTTTCCATGGGGCCCTGCAGCCAGCCTTGGCTTCCTGGCTGTAGGGCTCTCCCAGCAGTGAGATGCAAGGGATGTAGAGGCTGAAGGCATGGTTGATGGTCCTGACTGTCTACTATCAGCAAAAACAAATGCAAAATATATTGTACCTGACCCAAATAGCCCTTTTTACTGTGTTGACTCTTACAGATCTGTACACAGAACTTTTTTTGAAGCGAGTGTACAGTAATGTGCTTCGAAAGATTCTATTTGTTGTTGCTATAATACTGTGTTGAGTACCTACTGAAATATCTTCCAGTTCCTAATGAAAGCCTACTTTGGAGCTATTTGGCATAGTCAGTCAGTGAATTTGATTGCTCACTCAATCTGAATTAGTTTCTCAACCCATTATGACAATTTCCACATGCCCTGCCAAGTAGCAGTGTCTCTACATCCCTTCTAATATCCTGACATATGGCTTTTATTGTTTCAAATGAAAGTGAACAGTTACAGCAGGTTCCATTGAAAGAATTTCTGGAGGATGCTGAATGTTAAAGGGAATCTGAGTAAGCAGGAGTGTTTATTCAGCTTCCTGCAGATATCTGTGCCATGGCACTGGACGACTGTGTTAAAAATGATGCAGTTTACACTTAGCTGCCTTCCTCTTCAGGCAAGAGGAGTAAAACTGTTTGGAGTTTAGGCATGTGGGGCACCTGGCTGTTGTCCTCTGCTCAATTCATGGTATGAACGAGGTCACACGAAACAGTTCGGTGCTTCTTGCAGTAACACAACTCCATGTGGAAGACTTTATTCAGATTTGTGTTTGCCAAAGTCTTCATAGAGGCTGGTGTGGGGCACAGACACAGCAGCCCTTGCTCTGCCAGAGCCATAGGTAATGCTGTGTAGTACAATTGTGTGAGGATGGAAGTGGGGATTGTGGTTTGCAACTGCTCATTGTGTACCAGAACCACTGGGAACAGTATCTTTTACTCTGCTGGTTCAGGGCACTTTTCATTTCAGTTTATTTACCTTTGTCTTTAATTTTCTTGGTGTCTTTCTTCCCTTTTCCTGGGTATAATGTTTTCGCGTACAGATGTCTCCTCGCTCTGCCCGGCGGCGTTGGTCCATACAAGCAATTAACGACTTCCCGGTACTGTGTGCTGTGCTAATACTGTCCTTGATATGACCCTGTCTTCTGCCCAAGGGCCCAAGAATAAAATGCCACCTGCCTGCCTTTGAGTAACCTGGACAGAGCTGGGGGACTCGCACTCCACGCAGGGCCTAGGGCTTCACAAGAGCAGGTGCACGTGTGAGTGGGCAGGAGCAGACAGTAGTTTGCAGGGTGCAATTACTGACCTACAAGATGCCTGTTTCACCTCGCCTTGTGGTCAGGAAAGGATGCGAAGGGGTAATTTGAAGAATAAGAAAAGATCAACCTCTGAGAAACAGAGTGCACTGAAGAGGAGCTGAGTGATTATTATATATCATCAACCAGCTGATGAGACTGACATTAGAGCACCTAATTTCTGAGAAGACAAAGCCTTGCTGGAGAGGGAGGGAAGATCACTTAAGATCTGTGGAAGAAACAAACTGGTTGAGTTTCTGACAACAATCAGTCATCTCATTAAAATGAGCTGCCACTTCTCAGTGCAATCCACCACACAGTCTTATTTCCTGGATCAATAAATAGAATTTCTTCTTAACTCGTGATCTTCTCCCAGCCCTTGAGATCACACCACCCTGCATTCATTTAGAGTGGTTGCACTTCAGCCACCCTGGCAGGTACACCTTCCTCCTGGCACCTGCCCTTCTGAGTCTGCTTTGACAGTTGTTCTCTATTAGTCAGGTCCACATGTCCCTCAAGCTCCAACATCATTCATGAACATCTTGATGATACCAGGATTGCTCAAGCTGTGCTGTACCTTTGGGCAATTACTATTTCATCACTCATCTTCCAAGCACAGACAAAGCTCAGAAAACTCCATTTCAATTTAAAGATGATCTCTTTAAGTCTGTTTGTCTTAATGTCTTCATGAACAACTGTTTTTTCACAGCTGCTGTCCTTCATGCTCTCTTCATAAGACAGCAGGGAATAAAATAGAATCCTGTAACACCTAATTTAACTTGGTACACTAGGATCAAATTTTCCTAATTACAACAGTTACAAGACTGTACTAGCAAATAATAGATGAAAGAAACCAGACATAACTTGACTCCATCAAGGCTTTTTGCAAAGAGCTAGTAAAGAAATGTGAGCAACAGAGGCAAGAAATGAAGTTCTGTCTTGAATCAGGAGCATACTGAGAGAAAGGAAATCAAGCAAGGAACTTGCCAGCTTGTGTGGTAAATTTTAGAGCACAAAGGCCACAGTTTAATTCACTTACCACTAGCCTGGAAGGAAGAGCAAGTCCTGATGTGATACAGTTATCATTTTGTGTAACGTATACTTAAAAGGGATACAGGGGTTAGTCCAAGCCTTGAAGGATTGATTGTACTTGTGGATAACCTTTGGAAGAGGCTAAACTGGCTCTCTAAAGTGGGCAGCAGTGCCTAAGGTGAAGACACAGGCATACATGAGGAGAGGTGTAGGTTATTAGTGCAAATCACGTGCCTTCCTTCTGGAAGAAGAGCTCAGCATTGCTCAAGGTGCTGAGCAAGTTTACATGAAGCAATAATTTCTCTTTCTTTCTAGCCTCCTCTTCTGAAGTGCCCATGCTTCAGGCCAGGTGCCAGCTATTGATTGATGGAAGCTATAAAGAAATATTCCTGCCGTGGGGCACTAGATTCCAAAGGGCCTTGGGTTTTTTTAGTGCCTTTGTGGCAGGTGCCTGATACTGTGGGAGATGCTGGAAATAGTAAATGTTGATTATTTGGAAGAGAAAATCCAGGCAGTGCTGCATGAACCACGTGGGGGAGTTAATCTGTAGGCAGTTGTTGAGAATAAAGGAGCATAGTTTTCTATGGGGATGAAGCAATTTTTGCATTTTATTTCAAAAAAATAAATATGAGAAGCAGTTTGAACCTGACGTGAGCAGGTTTAACTATTTTGTACATGTCTTATTGCAGCTTAATCCCTTGGCATCAAGTCTGTTCTCTTCTGTTCACAACCTTAACCTTTGCCCTACGAACGCCAGTTTATACCACAAACCCTGGAATTTTGCATATTCTGATGTGAAACAGGCATTTTACATTTCAGGATCCTACTTAGAGCACTGCCTGCCTCAGCAGGACCCAAAGGCACACACACCCAAATGTTCAGCATCCTTTCCAGGCAGGCACGCAGCATTTTGCAACTCCTGCTGCTGTGTATGCAGTGATAATGGTGGTTGCTACAAAGCAGTTGGTGGCTTATTCTTGGGCTATCTGTTTCTACATGTAACCCATTTACTGCCATCGTTATCACCTCAGATTGCAGCAAATTACAGCCTGGGGTATAGTGGTGCAGGTGCAGGCTGGCTTTTTTAGTCATTATTCAGTGCTGTTCCCTGCTGTCACCTCCAACCCCATGATTGCCATAAATGCTCTGGTTTCTTTCCTTCTCGTGCTCTGAGGAACTGATGAGTCTTAATTTACTTATCACTGTAGCTATTTTCTTTCGTATCTTCCTCTCATTAAACTGAGGAGCAGCTGGGTAGATGCAGTTCTCCTTGGCATGGACTCTAGGCTTCAGAAAGAGCTAGAAATGTCGTGGGCAGTGCAGAAGACCTGTGCCTTTGTCCTTCAGCTGCCAGTAGCTAGCTTGGTGCATGTTGAATTCTGCTTCAGCTCCAACTGTTATGTTCCCTGCTCCCCATCCTGACCTGTGCTCCAGCCCCTAGGAAGAGATGTGTTTTCTGTTCTACCCTAATGCCCCTGAGCCTTGGTGACACCTTTTGATTACACCATAGTGGGACCTTCTCCTGGGAGAAGAGGCAGCGTGGGAGGGAGGTGGACCTTGGCCAGACAAACCCAAGCTAGAGCTTTCTTTGTCTCTGGTAATCCCTGTTAAAACCACTCAGATATTGCCTGGTGGAGAGCTACTCCTGTAATTAACACCAGCAATTACTGGATTCAAAGTAGAACTTCTGCTGTCATTGGTGATGAACTTTACCCCATCCATGATGGTTCCCATACTTCTGATTGTGGGGGTTTTTTCTAGCTCTTACTTGGTGTAGCTGAGGTAAAACTGAATTGCAAAAAACCCAGACATTTTTAATGGTGACTCTACATGTAGCTTTATGATTTTTTTCTGTCACAGCTTTAGGGGCTGGAAGCGGTGGGCATGGAAGTGTAGTACAGGCAGGACCTGTGGCTATCTACTAACTCCACTCCTTGAGCTGCACCAGTAAAGAATTAGGGTTTCCCTTTTTGCCAGTAAATAAGCAGTGTTAAAAGGAAGAAAACTGGACAATTTTGTTTTGAGTCCAAGTTTTCAGGGGGTTCTGATACATTTAGTGTTTCCATTTGTCTGGTGATACGCTAAAAGCAAGCAGTGGAAATCATTCATGAGAGTTCTTTTTCATTTTCATCTTCATTTGTTGTCATTCTCCTCAAAAAAAAAAAAAAGACTCAATTGCCTGTGGAAAGTGATATGTGTTGTCCGTGTTTCTAGTCTTGAAATGCCTGTTGGGAGGCTTCTTCAATCCGCTCTTGCAGGGGGCAGGAGCGGGTTGAATCTGTTCCCAAAGACTGGGCAGAGGGAGCTCTCCATCGACTCTGAGTCCTGGGGGCAGCCGGCTTACAGATGGTTAGGAGGTGGCAAGTTGCTCTCCAAATTACCTGCCAGGCTCTAGAAACTCTTGTTGATAGCCCTGCAGAATGTGGTTTGCAAGCAGGCTGTGTCTGCAAGCCTGGGCTCAAACATCTGCTCAGACACAGCACAATTAACAGCTTTTGCTGTGAAAAGCCTGGTAGCCCTTCCAGGACAGTGCCTGAGCTCTTTCTTCCTGGCATGTCATTGTGCTGGGGCTCCCAAGCCTCACTTGTACACTGGTTTTGGTAGCATCAGCAGCTCCTTGCCGCACCTAGGAGATAGCATTTGCTGCCCTGAGAGGGAATGAGGTACAGGTGCCACTGTTACTTGGGAACCTTGTTGTAATCCAGCCCACATCCTTCAGCATGGGAAGGACAGCTAAACTTTTAGGTGTTATCAAAACAGGATTAACCTGCCCAACATCAAGAGAGGCAGAGCTGATCCAGACTGTGCCTTGATTAGGAGCTGATGGACTGAAGAGAGATGGGTCTCCCACCTGACCCCATTCTAGCCACCTTCCACTGCATAGTGCTTTTCAGCTTCAGGGGACAGTACTGCAGGCAGATTCCTCTTGGATTAATTAGGATTTGAGAGGATGTAGCAAACAACTAGTCAGTCAGCTTTTCCAGAGCACTGGATGCTGACAGCCCTGTTTCTACCAGTGTTTCACACCTCTGAATGTTGGGCACCATGCAATCTCTGCTCCTCTTTACTCTGGGGAGTGGCGGAAGATCAGGGGAATGATAATGCTGTATAACATGGGCATCCCTAGAAAAACCCACCTTCACCTCCTTTGAGGCTGAAATGCCTTCTTCATTTACTGTCAAGCTGGAGCCTCTTACCCTCAGCCACGCAGTGTTCAGAGACGCTTTAGGAGCTCATCCTTTTTGCTTCTTGTGGCATGTGTTAGTAGTATGCTCAGCATGGCAAGAGCTCCTCAGCACATTGGCCTAAGCTTGGGCCAGGCAGGCAGTGGCATTTCTTAAGGTCATGAGGAGTTTTTTAAGGACATTTGTGTCTGATAAGCCTGCCCAGGTTCTCACAGGACTGCATGGTCATGGTCAAAAGCTATTTGGCACTCAGCCATCCCAGAGCTGGCCTCACACCCACAGTAAAGGTGACCCTGCTTGCAGTTCCAAGTCCTGCTCTTCCTGTATGCTGTCTGCTCTTTAGGAGCAACAATGTGAGCCTGTGTGAGCTGTGTCTGCCTTGCAGAACCATCAGCACAGGGCTGCCTTGCTGGCCCCTTGAGAGAGGGGCTGTTCTGCTTCAATGAGGTGTGGGAAGCCCCAGCATGAGTGCCCCAGGAGAGCCTCCCTAACTCAGCATGACCAGGCGCTTCCGTGTTGGTCCGTCAGCTCTGTGTGGCAGTGAGGGAACACGCCATAGGAGAGCAGCATTGCAAAGCGTTGGAACCCTGTGTGGGCAGCCAGTGCTTTCTTCAGCAGAGCTCCAGTGCCTTCTGCCTGTCATGCTGCCACACATCCTCTCATCCCTCCTCCTCACTCTCCTAGAGCGAGGAGCCAGAAGAGGCCAGGGTACCAGACTAATACTCTGGTGTTTCACACAGCCAAGGTAGCTTTATGCAGCTTGGCTTCAAGTTGGCCTCTGTATCTGTTACAGGGAGTATTTGGGAATCTTGGCTTCTTGTTTCTGTTGCCTTCTGTTGGTTCCTCTCCCTTCTTCTCCCACCTCTTATGTCCTGAGCCAGCTGTAAGTAGCTGTAGTATATGTGAGCATTGTAGCTAGGGATCCTTGCTAGGAAAACTTGGGCCCTGCTTTATCATCTGCCAGTTGTTTGTTTGAAGCTGTTGATAAAGCAGGAGGTGGGAGCCCTGTGCTGGCACTGAACAGGGCTGTTCTCACCCTGAGGGGGCAGACCTAGAGGCAGTCTGGAGCTGTGGGCTCGCCCTGAGGCGAAGGGCGAGCAGCAGCTGCCTCCCGCATGTCTCCGTGCTGACGCTGGCTGAAGTCAGCAGTGGTCTATCTGCAAAGGGTTCCCAGAGAATGAGAACTGAATGGTCCTCCTGCCAAACTTGCCCAGGTTTGATTGGCATCCCGATGCTGATTTATTCTATTATTGGCTTTCACCGGGAAACTCGCAAAATATTTTTTGAGTGAGTTTGACCTTGAGCTCACTGCCTTGACCTGCTTTTCACTTCCTACAGATGGAGATGCTTGTTCTCCTGGGCATGTTATGGATGTTTTCCAGGGTAATACAGAGCCTTCTGAAAGGCAGGTTTGGGTGCTGCTTGCATTATTCCTGACCCTAGTGCTTTGTTCCCTGTCCCAAGCAGCCCACTGTCCTCTTCCCCAGTAACACATTGCCATTCGTTCTGCAGAAATCAAGGAGGTGGAAGAGCAAACGAGAGGGGACAGATGCCAACAACCGACCCATCAAAGCTGCTGGGAAAGTTATTATCCAAGATATTTCCTGCTTGCTGCCTGTCCACAAGCTGCTGGGAGAGCTCTACATGTGAGTACATACAGGCTGTCATCCTTTCCCAAATGAAAGCAGCTGTCTTTGGCGTTGCTGAGCTTTAATCCTGACATCAGTCAAGCATGGATCCTTGAATGTTTCTCTGCCTTCTTCTTCTGTTCTTGCCTCACTGCTTTTTTTGGTATCCCTCTGCCTGTGAGGGGGGACCTGTCTCCTGTAAATCTGAAAAGTGTGAGGGAAGAAAGTTGTGAAGGGGTGTGGTAAACAGAGTTTGAAGTGGTGCTTCAGCATTGTCACTGCAAATGTTACAGGTTCAGGTTTTCACCTGCTAAGGAGAGAAATTATCAATAGAAATTCTTCTTCGAATCTCATGTTAAATGCACAGGCTTAAAAATCTCAGTAAATGCACATTTTCATTCTGTAAAACTATTAATAGCTCATAGAGCTATTAATAATTTCAGAAGTATTTGATATGGTCCCACTTGGAGTCTTGGTTGCACATGTCAGGTTTGTACTGCAAGTTGTTCCGCTTTAATGGAAAGGATAGAGTTCTGTGGGCATTTTTGTGTTTTTGTTGGTCTTGTGTTTTTTTTCAACAAAGGGCTTCCTTTTTCCAGACTTTCTAAATCACATAGTTACAAAACCCCTGTTCCTGAATTTTTTCTTTCTTAGCTTTGGTAATACTGTCTTGTCCTTAACGGAATTTCCAGTCTATGGACATTCAGGGAAGAAGCAGGTTGCCTTTGTGAGGAAAGAAAGAGAGGAAAAAAACCCTTCCTTCTCTCCTTTTCTGTGTGATTAAAAAGAATATTCTTTAAAAAAACCTGTTGGACCTTTCTTCTTGGGACATCTTGTATAAACATCCTGATCCTTTTCTGTGTACTGTAAAATCTCAAGCAGTTGAAGTGTTGGGAAGATTGCTGATGACAGGCAGAAAAGCCCACGTGGGTTTCCTCAGCTGACTTTGCCAGCCTGTCAAGGCTTCCTAGTGGGTGTGTTATCCTCCTGGGGAACAGGCTGAAGGCCAGCCTGGTTCTCCCAGTGTGCCCCCATCTCCCTCTGAGTCAGCCAGAGCAGATTGATGGGCTGAATGGGAACAGGACCATGTAACCAATGGCACCAGCTTTTAGGGACAAGAATGATTCTGGACTTCGTGATATCCTGGCAGAAGTTTGGTCTGATACCCTCTTGGAAATGGTGCTGCTTAGACTCAATCTCAGCTAGTGTGGAGCTGGACTCAATGTGTGGCGCATTAGCAAAAACGAATAGTGGGAGGAGGATGGCAGTGATCCCTGAATAGCAGCGAAGGATGGGATGGAATCCTGGCCATGCAAAGAGGCTCAAATTGATCTGGAGGTTCTGGGCTGCTCACTGCTGCCAGAACCACGTTCCCCCCGTTCTTCCCCACCTTTTTAGGTAATATGCCAATCAGAGCTGAGTTACTTCCTTTCTTTTCAGACTGAACGTGAATAACATCCAGGAGACTTGCCAGAAGAATGCTGCCTCAGCCTTGGCCGTGGGGCGGAGGGATCTCGTACAGGTATGCCGTGCAATCAGACCTCTTCCTCAGCGTGCTGTGCTACCCTCCAATGGCTTGTGCTGTCACTGACACCCAAACGGCCACCAGGGTTCAGCAGCTGTACCAGGGAGTCTCTGCTTGGTGAACCAGGCCTGTGGAACAGTCGCCAAGGTGGTGCCCACCTCGCTGACTCTGGCATCAAGAGATTCCTTCCCAGGGCTGCACGCAGATTCTTTCATGCCCTTTGCTAAACTGAGTGAAACACATTTTTTAGGGAATTCCTGTAGGCAAAGTGAGGAATGCAGCCTGCTTTTGAGTCATCAAATGGAGTAACTGTGCACAGAGTTGCCTAGCTGCTGTCAGCATTTTGATCTGTGATTTTTTTTGTACTTACGTAATTGTTCCCATTTGGCATTCATCTGTGCTGGCACTGGGTGCTAACTGCAGCTATCTTCTCCCAAGAGAGCCTGGGCCCAGGGGCCCCAAAATGGGGCTGGCTATTTGCCTTCAGCTAAAAATAGGAGAAAAATGGCTATTGTGGCCCATGTTTTTCCCTGTGGTTAGTCCGTTGCAACAGGCAGAACGTTTGACAGGACAAGGGAGCACCTGAAAGAGATGGGAACTGGCAGTGCCACAGGAGCTGGGCACATCTCCTCAGCATTTGGCTCTTCCTAGAGCTGGACAGGCAACATGCATAGGCTTATCTGACCTAAGCAGAAGCTGACTCAAGCTGTTGTCTTGCTTCTTGATCAGTTCTCTGACACCAGCAGAGAGAAAGTAGATCTAGTTCCTCTTTGTTTGTTCTTCCTCTTGCAGTCTGGTTTGTCCACACTGGATCAGAGTTTGGGTGGAGCAACTTCAGCAAGATTTCTCTGAGATAACTCTTGCTTGGTTTTCTCTGTCCCATATAATTGCAGCCTACAGTGCAGCTCATAGCAGACATGGAGGCTTGAGTTGCAAGTTACAGGTTTGATGTGCTCTGTAGCAGTGTAGGAAGTGCATCTTTCCTGTTTCCTTTCTGTGCTCTCTCTTACTCAGCCCAGTCCTTGTTTCGGTTTCTCTTCTGGTTCTCTGGTTTCACAGGAAGCAGTGACTTTGGGACTACTTTTTCTGTCTGTTCTTTGTACTTGGAGCATGTGGTTTTTCTTTTTTGTCCATGTTGTCAGTTCTCTAATTTCTGCTGTCTTTTTAGCACCATGCTCTTTTTCCTTTCCTGCTCTTTTTTTTTCATGCTAAACTAGGAGCTTTCCTTTTCCCTAGAATATTCTAACTGTCCCATTTTTAAAGGCACAGCAGAAAAAACAGTCCTAGATCAGTGGTATAGAGACTGACAAGATGGAAACATTTTCAGAGTAGAGGATAATAAATGAAGGAGAAATTTTGTGTGAAGTGGTTAAACTTTTGAAGTAGAAATGACAAACTGTGTCCTGTCTGTGCCAGGCTGCATTAGGAGAATAGTGCTCAGTGACACAGCTAATAAAAGGACACTTCACATGCAAATAATGATTTACCAGTAAACTTTCTGTCACCAGACATCTCTGAACCCAATAACTGTATCAAATCTAAACCCTTTTGAGGCTTTTGAATATAACATGCACTAATAGATCATAGACTGTTCTGCTTTTGCATTTAACCCAAACACAAAGCTAGTGGGACAAGGAGAGCTTTGGTTTTGTGTTATTCTCTGTATTATTTGTGACACAGAGACCGAAACTGTTCCCTGCTGTCAGGGGAAAGAAAAAAACCAAAACAGACAAGCTCCATTATTATCTGTCTGTCTGTGTATGAATTTGTGCACACCTGTGCCCTGGGAGTGTGGTTAATCCTAATTGTAGCTTTGCTGCTTTTCCTTCCTGTCTGCCAGGTTTGGTCACTGGCCATGGTAGCCACTGATCTCTGTCTTGGACCGAAGTCTGACCCAGATTTAGAGATACCTTGGGCACAACATCCATTTGGACGTCAATTACTGGAGTCCTTGTACGTGTCTGAATGCTGGGGAGGGGTTGGGGAATGGTTGCTGAAGCAGAGCCCTCCATAACTATGTACGTGTAAGGGGTCATTTTAGATTTGGGGTAGTGCCACAGCATGGATTTTTTTCCCATCTCAAGCCTGCGATGCATCACAAAGGGAAGCTCCAAATGTGTTTCTGGCATACAGGAGGCCTTGACCTTTGACCTATCACTCAGGTCTTCTTGGGCAGCATTGAGCAATAGGCCAGGCACGGGCGGAGCTCTGCTTTCTAAGCCCACAATGCCTGACTTGGAGATTTGGGTTTCTGGCTCCCCACTAAACGAGCCTGCTGGTGCAGCACCTTTTTTCCCTTTCAGATTCCCTGTTGTCATCTAGCTTTACTGGGAAGTCATTCCAGTGGCCTCAAAGCCAAGTGTTAGCTACAAATGTCTTCCAGGTGGTGAATCTGCTCAGGAGGGCACATAACTAGTAATTGATTTTATTTGTTGATCCACGCTGTTTGGAAGTGCGGGATTTGTGTGCTGTGCTTTCCGTACTGTTGCTTGGCTGAGCTCTCTCCTGCTGCATGGCAGCAGTGGGAGCACAGGACAGGTTGTTCTTTATCACTCTCAGCCTTCAGAGCAAACTGGAAACTTCCTAGCCTTCCAGAAAACCTGCAGCGGGCTTTTGCCTTGTGATCTAGGTACAGGACACTTGCACCCAGAGGACTTTGTCAAAAAGATGATGTGGCTGGGAGTGAGTCTAATGGCTCCAGCATTACATCAGTGCACAAGTACTGCTGGATTCCCAGAGCTCCCATCTTTCTCCCACCAGTTAGGGCACAAGCATTTTCAGAAGGAGAACTTGGCTTCTCAAAGGTGTGACAGAGAAGGCAAGCCAGTCCCTCAGTGCACATGTCTCCTGTGGGCAGGCATGACACCCAAATCCATGTATGCAACAGTCCTGAAATTAGCTGCCCTGGAGTCTCAATGGTTTTGCCACTGAATTCTGCCCAGTTTCACACTGTCTTTTTCATTTCCCAGGCTGGCTCATTACTCACAGCTCCACGATGTGCAGACTCTGGCCATGCTCTGCAGTGTGTTTGAAGCCCAGTCCAGGCTCCAGGGGTGCCCCAACTCTTGTGTCCCCTTTCCTCAGCGTGCCTCCAACCTGGCCTCCCACAGCCGATACGTATGATTGCCATTTCTTTCCCATTTGTCTTGGATATCTTTGAACATCTCTCATGTAGATGACATGATTTATTCTCCTTTCCCCCTCAACAGCCCAGCTTTACTTCCTCTGGCTCCTGTTCCAGCATGTCAGATCCTGGAATTGGCACTGGAGGCTGGAGCATAGGTATGAGACCTGCCTCGTAAATAAAGGAATCTCCCTCCCTTCTGGCCAAGGTTTTAGATGGCTCCTATGGTGGGGAAAGGAGGGAGTTAGTACTGGCTGTGAGTGAGATGTGCTCTGCCAGAACAGCTCTGTAGGGTTTGGCCAGCATGGTGTGACTCCATGGCTGGAAGTGAGCAGGCCTTGCAGTATCCGTGTCAAGGCTCCTGCAGTCCTGCACTGTCTGACTTCAGTAGATACTTCATTCAACGAGTATCGAAACTGGCCTCAAAATGTCATCAGCCAGCTAATTCCACAGGGTTCAGTGGGAAAAGCAGTGCCGTGCTTTCTCCTCTCACTGGGGAAACAGCAGCAGTTGGAAAGACTGGGTTCTTGGTACCAGGAATATCTGCAGAGGTTTTTCACTGAGCTGCAAAGGTGACAAAGACCAGTCACTCCTAGGGGCTCTGGTGTCAGAGTTGAAGCTTTTGGCTTTTTCCTATTGATATACACGGCCTGGGGCAGCATCAGCCCTATTAGCACCAAAGCTGCAACTTTTCAGTGTGATATCCAGGCACCTGTGACATGGGGAAGAGGAGAGGATGGGGGTTAGCGGAGTGGATAATGTCTTGTAGCAGTTATTAGCAGTCATCTCCCTGCCCCTGGGGCAGTACCTTGCATACAGAGGCCCCTTTACGTAACAGCAGTCCTGGTGATGAGAGTCCTCCCTGTCTAGGAAAGAGGAACCCAGGTCTGCCTGGGATAATGTTCCCAAGCAAACTCCATGGGATTGATTGCCTGGTTACTTTTTGTCTAAAGCAGAAGGCAAAAGGGATTCCTCCACATTGGATTTCTCTGCCTGGTGATCCCCATTCCTGTCTTGTCACCAAAAGTGTAGTAGAAGCACTTGGCAAGTAGAGGCTGGCACTTAGTTCTTGGAGGTAGGGCAGTGTTTGTTGGAATGCAGAGGGTGGTAGGACAGAGACAGGACAGAAACATGGGGGTGCAAACCTGTGGTCTTTCGTGTCCCCTCCTGACCCCAGTTTTGAGGGGGGAGATGCACTCACAGCCTCCTGGTGCTTGCAGCAAACAAAGAGACAGAGCAGGCCTCCACTCCCTGGTGTGAGTCTTCTCCAGATGACTTTCGCTACGGAAACCTAATGTATCCTGATCATCGGGAGCGGGAGAAAGACCAGCACGAGAAAAACAAAAGGTAGGTTATCACATGCCTCAGGGGTATTCAGAGGTGCCTTACTTGTGTCTCAGTCACGTGGAACTCCATGGCCAGGTCTCTGTTGGTGCTGTGCAGTACCTCACCTGCCCCTAGACCTTGTCATTCACATAAGTACTTGAAGAAGCTTCATCCTGCAGATCAACGCTGCTAGGATTACACATGATACCCCTCTAAAAGGCCATGGTGGGGGTCCCAAAGGGGAGTCTACCCACGGAATGTGTACCCTGGAGCATAGAACAAGTCAAGGCCAGAGCAGTTTGTGTTCAGCAGTGTTTCAACATGTGGGAAGTGCCCTGCTGCATTTCCAGCAATGTGAGCTGGTTGCATAGCCATTGCTGGAAGGAGGGTTGCAACCAGAGTCTCTGAGAGTCAATCAATTACAAGCCTGTTTGTTCCTCTAGGCTACTGGATCCTGCCAACACTCAGCAATTTGATGACTTTAAGAAGTGTTACGGAGAAATCCTTTATCGCTGGGGCCTGCGAGAGAAGCGGGCCGAGGTTCTGAAGTTTGTCTCATGTCCTCCTGATCCCCACAAGGGAATTGGTGAGTGTCTGGTCCAGTTGCCCAGGCAGAGCCACAGCTTTGCCTCTGGAGCTTAGGAATGTGCAGTCTGCAGGGCGGGATGTGTCATGGATGGAATGGACAAAGTTTATCTGAGAGACCCACCCAAGGGAGTCGTGAGGGTTTAAAATTGTTATATAGGTGTAATTGAACCTTGGTACAAATTGTTCCACACGATTAATGATGGCAAACCAATTATTTAATATTAATAAAATATGAAAGGTGTATTTAAATCGATGAATATAATGATAATCATTAGACTAAAAAGACCTTAATCATAATTATTTACCACACAGTATAGAAAATTTAAACTACTAATATAGTGCACTGGTTATTAATAATATCAAAGCTAGCATAATAATTATCAGGTAGACATTGATGCTCACCCATAGCAACGACCATGGGCAAATCTCTCTCACTCAGCTTTGACAAGTGACCTTGAGGGGTGTCCCCATCCAAGGTAAGGATCTTCACACACACCTAAGGGAGGTGTGTTGAAAATTCTCACCATTTAAAATTGGAATTGGTCTTTTATGGTATGAAGTGATTGACTGTCAGTCACACGATCTTAGATAAAATGTCGTCCTGCCTGCTTAGCAGAACGTGCTTTATTTTTGAGTAAGATGCTATCAGCTCTTTGGTTTCTTCTTCTGTAAACATCTGCCTCTCCCTTCCCTACCAGGGCTTTTACATCCCTGTTGATGCCAGCCTTGGTGAGGAAGCATTTGCCTTGCCTGTCTGTGTGATGGGTCCAATTTGGGGTAGTGCGATCAAGCTGGTTTCAGCATCCTTCAACACTTGTTCTAAGAACAACAGGCCCCCTCTGCTCAATCTGTCACTGATAGCTTGCAAGTAAGGCAAAATTCAAGCTGTTTTACTCTGGCTTAGGCAGAGCATCCTGCTACGTGGAGGAAGTGTCCATTGGTTACTGAAATGTCACTGAAAATATGGCATTTAACCTCTTAGTAAATGGGTTTGACATTTTCACAGCTCTGGGTGGAGGTGAGGCTTGCAGGTGTTGGTTCAAGGGCTTTGTAGACTGTAACATTTCTCCAGCAAAGCTGGAAGTGCACATACTGCCATGCCAGCAGTGCTCAGCTCTGTGCTGATGAATGTCCATTATTCCCTCTGAAACGCCCTGTCTTCATCTCTGATCCTGGGCTGAAGTGTCCTTACGTTAAAATTGCAAGATCTCTAACTAGGTGAGCTAGCCAGCAAATAGGTAAAGAGAACTTTTCTCCCAAAATACTTTCAGTAGTGTAGATGCCCAGCTTAAGGACAGCTGCCAAATTGTCTTCTTCACAGATCTCTGGGAACAGATGTGCTTGACCTGGGGGGAGAAAAACAAGTAAGGGATTCCAGAGAAACAGCAGTAGTCTCACCTTGTCACCCAGGACAACTTCTCAGGAGTAACTGGAGTGAAAAGAGGTGACTTAACCCACTGCCTTTGCAGCTCCATGGCTGACAGCCTGATACAGGAGGCATCGGGTGTGCTCTGGGCTCTCTGATGAGAAATTGAGGCTGTTCTTGCTTGCTTAGTGACACTTCCTAGTGGTAAGAGGTGGATGAGACCAGCAGGACACTTCATGTGTCAGTGTCTCCAAAGCTTGAAATCCAAACCACATTTCCAGCAGACAGCTGTAGCCATCAGGGGAATTGGTGGGCCAGTGCCCCAACACTCTTAATTTCCTGCTCCTTTAGTCCCATACGGAGAACAAACCAAGATCTCTAAATGCTGTCCCATCCTGATGGAGCTTTGAGGCAGATCCTTGGGCAGTTTAAGGGGCTGATCTGCTGAACAAGGGGCTGTACGTGGGGCTGCTTTGATTCCACCAGCACTAACTGTCCCGTTCTCCATGTGTTCCCTCCGGCAGAGTTCGGCGTGTACTGCAGCCACTGCCGCAGCGAGGTGCGCGGCACCCAGTGCGCCATCTGCAAGGGCTTCACCTTCCAGTGCGCCATCTGCCACGTGGCCGTGCGGGGCTCCTCCAATTTCTGCCTGACGTGCGGACACGGAGGCCACACCAGCCACATGATGGAGTGGTTTCGCACCCAGGAGGTCTGTCCCACGGGCTGTGGGTGCCACTGCCTGCTCGAGAGCACCTTCTGAGCAATGGGGACAGCGGGGCACCCGGGAACTGATTGAATATTTAATTCCCAAGCCATGTTGAGTCAGCTCTGCTCCGCTCTGTCTGGAGGAGATCGCCACAAGGAGCTGAAGCAGGATGTCCTGGTAACGTGCTGTGGTGATGTTTACAAGTGCTTCCATTACTCCTACGCTTCCCAGGTTGCTTTCAGACCAATTTGACCAAATTCCCTGTGTCCATTGCTGGCAATGGATGCCAGACCCTTAAAAATTGCTCTCTCCTGCAGAAGGGTGTGTGAATATTGGTTAGTTTGGGATGAAGAGGTGTTTGAAAGCTCCCCTGGAAAGGGCCCACTTGGCAGAGCCAAACTTCGCTCCAGCAATGTAGAGTCTTTTCCAGGTGCCTCCTTACATGGGCTCATCCTGAGCAAAGCAGTTGTTTTACACAATTAAGGCAGAAATAATTCTCAGGCAACAGTAAGCTCTAAAGGTGAGTTGTAAATGGTGCTTGAAGAGGAAATAGTCCATAGAACTGTGCTCAGAGTTTCTCTGGAAGCAGCAGGGTCCTTATTTTGAATGGCTGTTTACATCGTTTAGATTTCCCCATAAAGCAAGAGAAGGAAATGGCATTTTTCAGGATTACTTTTACATAGCTTTCTGCTCCCTGGTCAGTACCTGTGGCTGGTGTGAAAAGCCCAGCCAAGCACCCAAGGTCCCTGGGATTAGTTGCTTCCAGCAGTTTTAGTACTGTTAGGCTTTAAGGTGTCTCCATCTCCTGCTCTGTCGAGGTGATAAAATGCACTTTAACTTGTCCCTGTCTTGTTGGTGACACTTCCTGGTGACTGGGAAAGGTATCTGCCTTTTGAGTTTGGGATCCACACTATCTCTGCATAGATGTGGTGTTTTGGAAAGCCTTTTCTCCCTCACTGAGAAAACACAAAGAGGACACTTATTCCATACAGCTCCTTTTGGCTGTTGTCTCCAAGCACTATGGGGAGAACTAGGGATAATTTGAGATGTGCTGCTGCTGGAGTGACGAGGCTCTTGAACAGGGAGGCAGCAGTTTCAAGGGAAAAAGGGGTTTGGAAGAATGGTGGGATCCATGGAGGCAAAAGGTTTATGACTTCTCTTTCTGTGGAGCATCAACTGGAGAATGTACTGGATGGATCTGTTTGGGGCTGTGCCTGCTGGGCACTCCGGGCACAGGGACGCTGCTGTGCAGTGTGTGCACACCTGGAGCGTGCAGCCTGTGCCTCTCCAGGGCTGGCTTCAGCCTGAGCTTTGGATTTAGGCGAATGTGTGGTCGGGAATGAGCCAGCTGGAGCTACCCCCCCACCTGTACCGGCACTGATCCCTTCTCCCATGCTTGCCTGCTGAGTGGGGCCACGTGCCATGCCCGCTCCCAACCCCCGTGCTAGCTCAGGCTGTGGGATCCTGCTGTGGAATAAACAGATGATGTATCTTAAACAATTAAAACATTAAAATCTATTTTTTTAAGTGCTGTTCTGATAGAATTTGGTGTTGCTCTGCTGGCTCTCCCTCTGTGGGGAGCTTCCAGCAGCTCTCCCTCCCAGTGGGTGGTGAGTGTTGCACCCATGGCCCTCTCCCTGCACCCCAAAGCAGGGGGCTCGGTGGTAGCAGAGCCCCGCAATAGCTGAGGGGCTGCTGGGTCCCCAGCCCTGGCTGGAACAATGTGCTGGCAGCCTGGGAACAGACTGGGAACGGCCTGCGGTTGTGAGGCTCCTCTTGGGAAAGCGAAGCCGGGCGGCGTCTGAGCTGCCGGCAAACCAAAGCCCACATCCTGCAGTTCGGGGAGGCCCTGGGCAGCGTCTGCCCCCCAGGAAAGCAGGCGGGTGCAGCGGGGTCCTGCCCGGCGCCGCGGCAGCCCTTGGGCCAGGGTGCTCCTTGCCAGGAGCAGCTGCAGGGAGAGGGCTCCCGCCCTCCGCCTTCCTGCGTGACAGCCATTCAGCTTGGAAGTATTTTCATTTCCGTGCTTGAGTGCTCCTGTAGCTTGGAAGGGAAAGGAGATTTGTTATTTAAAGGTGATGGACCGACAAATCGTGGTATTTAGTGTGTTATTACAGTCCATTACGGGTCCATCTCCGTAGTGTGTGAATGGCCCTGAGGCGGAGCAGGGCCGGCACTTCACAGGAAGGCGGAAAAGCCCTTGCCGTGGCTGTTTGTGTAGCCCTGCACAGGTAGGTGGAATTTTCTTCCCGGATGCTGCTAGCATTTGTCTCGCACCCTGCAGCATGTCTAGTGGTTCCTTCAGGAGCAGCCTCACTCCATGCGTAAGTGACTATTGCAAGGAAACACGAACGGCTCATTCCCGCCTGCATGCAGCCCGTTGAAGAGAGAAACGTTGTTGCCTTTGCTGTGCAGGGCAGCAGTAAATGGTCAGAAATGGGGCGGTGGTGGTGCCCCACACCAGCCCCTTCTGTGCTGCCCACCCCCGACTGCCTGTCCCAGCACCCACCTGCTCTTTGGAGTAACTTGTAAAGTGCAAAAAGTTCCTCAGTGTGGCCAAATCCCGCTCTGAATTTCAGGCTTTAGAGAAGGGAGAGGAGGCAGGCACTGCTCAAGCAGTGAGTCTTGGCCAGAGTGTGCGCCAGACCAGCTCTGGGGATGTTGCCATGGTCAAACCAGGTGAGTTTCAGCTGATGCGCAGTGCTCAGGAGCATGGTCAGTTGTGCTGCAGGGCAGGGAGTAACCCATCCATGGTTCCTGCTAGAACAGGAGGAAGGGGGCATCGGATTAAGGCCGCTCTGCACGAGGCAGGAGTGAGCTCTAAGTGCGCTTCGTGGGAGGGGTGTCAAACCACTTCCCTCAGGGCATCACCAGTGCCACGGGTTTGCCAGGCTGGACACTGCCAAGGAGAGGAGCTCCATCCCAGGTCACCTGTGTCCAGAGAGTCCAGCCAGCAACGCTCTGCAGAGATGCCCACGCACCCCACACCTGCTCTGGCACCCTTCCCAGGCCAGTGCAGAGGAGGATGCCGAGGGCAGGAGACCTTAGGTCCGATCCTGAACAGCTGCTTGCCAAAACTTGCTTCAGCTGCCTGCGACATGCATCCCAAGGGCTGTTACCTGTGTACCCATGCTAGCTTTCCCAAGGACGGGGCTGGAAGATGGAGAGAGCTCCCACGACAGCCCACACTGTGCCCTCAAGGCCACTGTCAGCATTTTAAACCCTATTTGTTTTCCTACCGAGGGTGTAACAAGCGTGGTGTGTCTTCCCTATCCCCACTGAGGCTTTCTGTGTGTGGAGAAGGAAGTTTAATCGCTGATGATCGAGTTTGGCAGAGAAACGAGGAGTGTTTAGCAGAGAGGGAAGACCTTTCCCCATGGATGCAATACCAAGCCGAGTCTGTATCGGCCTCCTCCTCCTTGGTGGCCACAGCTCCATTATCCCAGCATCAGCCCTTCCAGCGCTGCAGGGCCTGATCCTGCCCCAAGCCCAGCAGCACATTCCTGCTGTCTCCTGTGTGCCAGCCCCAGCGTCTGTCTGTCTGTGTGGTGGGGAAACCAGTTCAGGAACTGATGAGCCGAAGCCATTTGACTGCTCTCATTTCAGCTAGGCTAATCAGCAGCTGACTACACTCCCTGATCCTGCTTGTCCTGGGGCTGGCACGGTGCAGGGACAGGGACAGGGATGGGGACAGCAGAAAGGACAGGCCATTGGCACAGCCCTCTGCTGCCAGTTTGGTGCTGTTACGCTCGTGTCTGCTGTACAGTTTGGTCCCAGTCCTGTCCCTCTCCCAGTGCCACCAGTGCTCTGCAGGGGACAGGGTCCCCCTGCTGCCTCATTCTCACTGCAGAGCTGGGGGTCAGCTCACCCACTGTGGGGACACCCTTGTGCTTTGCATGGTGGGACAAGAGCCCCACCACAGCACCCAGGAAGTAACAAGGGTATATGAAGTGTCATCTCACAAGAGCCTGGTTCATATCCCTAAGCCCCGCTGTGGCGCATTTGAGGACCACAGTTCCCCATGTGCTTGGGAGAGGATGGCAGCAGGGACCCAGAGGTCACCCAGCAGCTTTGTGGGCTGGCAAAGGCTGGACCCATCTCTGCCATGAGCTGTGATTACAGAGGGTGGCCCTTGGCAGCACATAGCCCCAAAACCCAAGGTAGGGCTGGGCTGCACAGGCAAGACCAGCTGGTGGGGACTGTGTGCTGGGGTCACAGCCAGGCATCCCCTCCATCTCCCCCAGCACCCCACAAAGGGATAGTTTGTACCTGAGCATGCTTGGGGTCCCTGGTTTGGGAGTGGGTGCAGTGGCTTCCAGCTGAGAGCCCCAACTCATTTAGATCTGCCTCTGTCCCCCACCTTGCTCTTGTGCTCATCAAAAAATCTTTAATGTCTGTCCAGAAGCCACCCTAATGCCCCAGAGGGCTATGCCAGATTGAGCTCACCCACCACAACCAGGACCACCTTGGCCATTGAGGGTATTGCGGAATGCCCTTGGGAGAGTGTCCCACTCCAGCACCTCGTTTGGGGTCTCCCAGCAACCCCTCAGGACTCCTCTGGCCCTCCCACCCCCCAAAGAATGTTTTTGTCCACCACCCCAAAGACCCCTCCAAGGGACCCCCCACGCACCCCAGGTGCCCTGCAGCAGCCCCAGCCAGGAGCATGCCCACCCTTAACTCTTTTGCTCCTATCAGGATGCAAAATCAATCTGCCCACCCAAAAAAGGACTTTTCCCCCGAGTAGGTGCCAGGACCATGCCAGGAGCTGGGTGGGAAGGTGGAGCCCGTGCCGACCGCCACAGCAGGTTTTGCATCCACCTTGATTAAAGGCCTCAGTGAATGCCTGGCCAGCGCCCCACAGCACCCCAAAGCCAGGGGGCTGGGGTGGTGTGATGACCCACCCTTACAGGGATGGCAAACCCCACCTTAATCACTGGTTGCAGCCCGGTGTGGCCGGCAACGCCAAAATTTGCTGGCACGTGGCCACCCCCTGTGGTCAAAGGTGTCACCCCAAAGCAGTCCCCCCCCCCCACTTCAGAGGGAAAGCTTCCCAAAAAAATGTAGGGGAAACTCCTTTCTTGTCATTTTTAATGAATTATTTGGCTGTGATACTTTGGGGGGTTTGGGGCTGCCTCCTGCCCCCCTGGCTAATTGCAAACTTAATTAAATAGTGAAATATATCTGCAAACAGCTGGGGAGGGGATGTGGTGCCTGGCAGCAAGTGACACTGGGCCGTGTTGGCCTCTGGGTGATCCCAGGAAGGACTCTGCTCTCCCAGGGCACTCTGAGCCAGGACTGGGGTTTCCCCTGCCTTGGCCACGGAGGACCTTGGAGGGGAGTTGATATCCTGGGAAGGGTGATTCCCCTGGGGTGCCCTATACCCCTCCAGCTTCCACCCCGGGATGCCCCCACACCCTCATCCCTGCCCCGGGGATGCCCATACTCCAGTTCCACCCCGGGGTACCCCAGTGCCCCCCCATAACCCATCCAAGGTTGCCCATACCCCCTATTCCCCCACCCTGAGCGTACCCATGGGCCCCTGGGGGACACATTCCCCTTCCCTGCAGACACCCCATTTCCCCATTCACCCTTATGGGTGCCCTGTGTCCCCTTCTCCCCGTTCTGCCTCTCTCCATGGCTGCCTCATTCCCACCTTCCCGGACCAGGGTACCTGCGGTGGGGCGGAGCCTCCCCACCCCAACCATGCCCCACCCGTCCGTGGCTGCCCAATGGGCTGCGGCGGGGCGTGGTCTGAGGGCGTGGTCTGGATGCATATGCATGTATGCAGATGAGCAGGTGCGGGCAGAGCGCGGCGGCGGGACGGGACGGGACGGGACGGGAGTGGACTTGGACGGGGACCGGGACGGGGACCGGCGGCGGGGCCATGGCCACGGCGGGGCCGCGGTCCTTCAGCGCCGCCGAGGTGCGGGCGCGCTGCGCGCAGGGCGCCTGCCTGGTCTCCTGCCAGCGCCGCCTGTACGACCTGAGCGGCTTCGTGCGCCTGCACCCGGGCGGGGAGCAGCTGCTGCGCCGCCGGGCCGGCACCGACGTGAGCGCGGCGCTGGACGGGCCGCCCCACCGGCACTCGGAGAACGCCCGCCGCTGGCTGGAGCAGTACTACGTGGGCGAGATCGAGCCCGGCGACGAGCAGGTACCGCCGCGGGCCGAACCGGGACCGGGGTGGGCACGGGCTCTAGGGGGACCCGGGGACGGCATATACAGCCTCTGTGGGGTGCCCCAGGTGCCGGGTCCAGGATGAACAAGGGCTCTGGAGTATCCCAGGTGCTACTCCGGGATGTGCAGGGTCTGTATAGGGTGTCCCAGGTCCTGATCCAGGATGTACAGGGTCTCTCTGAGGCACCCCAGGTCCCAGGGCCGGCATGTACAGCGTTTCTATAGGGCGCCCCACGTCCCGGGACTGGGATGTACAGAGATTATAGGGTGCCCTAGGTCCTGGGTCGAGGTAGGGTGCTCCAGGTCTGTGCTCTCTGGAATCTGAGCAGTGCAAGGTCTACAGAGCATCTCAAGTCCAGAGTGCATGGAGTCTAAGCTGTGCAGGGTCTGTAGGGCACCCTGGATCTATACTGTGCAGGGTCTGAGCCATACAGGGTCTGTAGGGCACTTCAGGTCCAGGCTTTCTCAGGGTCCAAGCTGTCCAGGATGTGCAGAGGCTCGATAGGCTTTGGGGTGTACATGACAGGAAGTTTTTGGGGTGCATATAGCATATAAGGTGTTTAGTGCACTCAGATCTCAGTTTGAGCTGTATGGGACATTGTGTGTGTTGGGTCTGAGCACGACAGGACCCCTAGGATCAGGCTCTGTAGGGTCTGAGATCTACAGGGCATGAGGGGTGAAGGGGACAGAGGGTGTTTGAGGCTCCTGGGATCTTGCATGGGTGGTGCCTGAGGTGTGCAGGGTGCCAAGGTCCCATGTGCCTCCTGGCTCCCAGGAGTTCTGTGGGGCCTGACATGCAGGGGATCCTGAGGCCCATAGGGTGCCAAGAGCACAGAGCCTGGTACCTACAGGGTCCCACTTCACAGCCACATCCCACCCTGGCCATGCTAGGAAGCAGGGCTGATGGGTGGCTCTGGGGTGCCAATGTGGCATGGAGGTGTTGGGGTCTTTGGAGGGCTACAGGAGATGGAGCTCAGTGTCAGTTTTAGCAGGACTGTATGGCACGGGGTAGGCAATGGGACAGGACACCCCTCCTGGCACTGTCAGCACTCAACCAGGGACCAAGGTGCAGGGCACTGAGGTTTGCCAGTGGTGAGCAGCCACTGCTGGGGAGAGGAGCCTAGCCGTCTCCCTGACTGCCTGGTGTGCGGCATGGCTGTCCGTGACACAGCTCTGTCCCCACTGTGCCAGCCCCGTGCTGTCCAGGTGGAACGCAAAGTTCCCTGGCGAAGTTCCGCTGCTTCTCGGTGTCACTGGGCACTGCTACTCAATTACCAGCCCTCACCAGCACACCGTGGGCAGGATGCTGAGCAGCGGGGCCAGTCCAGCCCCCTTCACCAGCCCAGCAGTGGTGTTCCCCTCTAGACATCCCAGCGAGGTCGGTGACCGGCCGGTCCCTCTGGCTGGTTGTTTGCTCTCGCTGGGTGTCCTCCCCAGAGCGCAGCCTCAGCCCCAGCGCCACAGACGGGGCTTTGTTTCAGCCTCGGTGCAATGCCTGCGTTTTCCCCGGATGGATCCCGGCAGTGGCACCTCCTCTGCTGGGACACTCGCTGAGCCGCTGCCTCCTTGCAGGCGTGACGAGCCCGTCGGGTTGGGGCGAAGGAAGGTACCGGACAAACGGGTTCCTGCGCCGCAGCCCGCGCCGAGAGGAGCTGCCACCATCCCAATGCAAATACATGGCGTGATAACACCAGGGCGCAGGGAGATCACACACTGCCTGGTGCCAGATAAACCATCCCAGGCTGTAACACACAGGGGAGGGATTAGAGCTGCCTGCTGCACGATGAGACCGTGTCTGGCATGCACTGATGTGTGAGCTGCTCTGCCCTACTCCCCACCCCCCAAAAATCCTCTCTAGGGAGAGCTGATGCTCTTGGTGGTGCTTGGGTTTATGCTTTGGGTACTTTGGGGCAGGTGGACTCCAAACAGCTCTTTGAAGGAAGTGTTACCCCAGTCTGGTTCCAGATCTCCACAGCTTTGCTGGGGCCTCTCCTTGCCTGTTGGAAGTCCCAGGGCTGCATCATCCCTGTGCTGAGGGATTCGGGATGCTGTGGTCCCACAGGCATCCAGCATCCTCTCCTGCTTCCCCCAGGGATTTCCAGGATTTTGGAAAGGGGGAAAAATGTGTTAATGCAGGAGAGAGAAAGAAGATAAGATCCAGCCTTCATCCCACTGGCCTCTCCATGCCCCTTCCTGTGGCTCTCTCCTTCAGCCACAGGTCCCTTTTCTGCATCACCCAAACCCATTTGGCTAAGGACAGATTAACCCCCAAACATTTGATCTATGCAAGCAGGACATATAGGGAAGATCAAAGCAAGTATCAATAATTACCTAAACTAGACAGTGGATTTTAACTGTCTTGCTAGAAGGGAACTGGATCATCTAATTACCCCTCCAGTTTAAGCAATGAGAGACTTTCATCACAGCCTCTTTGGGGTGCATGACACGAGTGTGACTCACGGTAAATTCTCCCTCCTTCCCAGGTTTAGTGTCCTTCTCTTCCTCTTGCCTGTATTGCTGCACGTCAGGCTCGCCCTGGCTTTCCATCCCAGCCTGAGCATGCTTGGATGTAGGCAGGACACCTGGGGCACCTCTTTGGGGGTGATGTAACAAGGAGTGACTTTTTATATTGCTATTATGATTAGGAGGAGTTAAATTCACCTCCTTTTAATAGTCCTGCTGCACCCAGTGTTTAATGGGCTAAGACACAGCCTCATGGATCTCTACCAGCCACTGCCCACGGACCATGATGCTGGTGGGGTGGTGGTGCTGGGATGGTGCCACCACAAGCAAGGGCCTTGCTTGGCTTCTCTGCACCTCCTGGGGTGTCCTCATGCTACGTGCCTGTACCTGCACTGCCAACAGAGCTTGTCCCATGTGGACACCAGCAAACTGAGCCTCTGAGGAGCTCAGTGAAGGTGCTGGAGGCTCTGGAGCAATGCTTCTGGGGTTTGACTCACGGGGAAAATGGGTAGAAGAAAAACCTGGGTCCAGGCTTTTGACAGAGCAGCTCTCTGCAGGCAGCATTGCCCTCTCTGGGCCAGGGGGAGATTTCCAGCTTCTCTGCTTCTTCTCTGCCTGCATCCGAGGAACACCGAGCCCTGTGCTGGACCACCCCTTCTGTCTCTATCTGCTCACATCACAGCTGGATCTTGTTCTTTTAATGCCCCAAGTCCTGATGCAGGACGGCACTGGGGTGGCACAAACAGCGCTCTCCAGCTGGTGCAGGACCAGTGCCAAGCTCCCCATCTGACCCACGCAGGGCAGCCGGATACTCGCAGGTGGATGCTGGGTCACCCAGTCACTGGATCATGCCATGCCCTGGGTTTTGGCCCCGTTGTCTACCAGCAGGAGAGCCGGCGCCCTGCCGGGACTGCCGCTTACTTACAGTAGCAGCGCCTCGTAGGTGTTAACTTTCCCTTCCTTACATCAGGCCCCTCGTTCATCTTCCCTGGCAGGACCTGTTTCCCTGGGACAACTCAGATGCATCTTCACCACCCACAGGTGACTGCAGAGCCCAGCTCAGCACAGCCCTTCAGCCTCCTTCCAACCCGCCTCCTGTTTGGAGGAGAATGGGCAGAAGCCCCAGCACTGGTCTGGGTGCCATGGAGCTTGATCCCAGCAGGGCCCCTGTGTGCCTGGGGCAGGCAGGAACAGGCCACCCATTGGGGAGCCAGCTGGGACATGCCAGCGTGGTTTGCATCCTGGTTGCGACACAGCTCCCGGTCTTTTCACTGCCAGCCCCAGGGTGAGCAAGAGGAGAGCCTTCCTCCTGTTCCCCAGCTGAGGAAGAGGAGGAGGAGGAGGAGGAGGAGGAGATGACTCCAGTGCTGAGAGAGAGCTGCCATAGCACACAGGGCAATGGCATCTCACTGATGTCACCCGGCCCAGGTGCTAGTGGTGAGGTGGAATGTGAGCACCCCAGTGCATCTCCCTAACCTGGGAGGACCGGGAAGCCTCCAGCCATGACACGGTGCTCAGGCACCCATGGGCAGGGGAACTGGAGGTGTGTGAACATTTCGGAAAAGGGAGGAGAGGTGCCGGGCATTGCATCAGCCCAGCTTTCTTAAGCATCCTTCCTGCTGCTGGCTAGGTTGTGATGCAAGTGTGAAGGTGGAGAGCACCAGCCCATTTCTCGGGGCATGGATAAGCCGTTTCACTCTCTTAAAGCAAAATTTTCTTCCAAAGCACCTGCAGGGCAGAGGCAAAACCATAAATTCACCATGCTTTACTGGATTTTAAGGCATCCCACGTGCCCTAGGGTTTTGGAATGTCTGGCTGAAGGACAGAGTGTGCAATGTGGAAAATAGCAGTGGGAATCCTCACAGAGAGGTGTGGTGGTACATGGCATCAGCCCATATCGGTGCTCTGCCTGCAGTAAAATTGATGCCAATGGGATTCCAGCCTGGAAATCCTGGCTGGAAAAATATCCCCCATCCTTCCCTGCCTGCTGCCCCAGGCAAGGGGCTGCCTCAGAGCTGGGTAATGCAGTTCCTGTACCAGCAGAATGAGGCTTGAAATCCAGCTGGCCTGGGAAATGGGGTGGGAGCACAGCTTGCAAGGAGTGCCTGCTGTCGGCAAACAGTGCCTGAGCCCTGCTGCGGTGTCCCCAGCAAGGCACAGGGTAAAGTCCTGATGTCCTGGCAGTGACACTGGTTCTCCTGCATCCCAGGCCCTCCTGCAGCTGCCAGGGCAGTATTCCCATCAATAGGGTGGCAGTACGTCCCTCTCGTAGCAGTGGGGAGAGCATCCATTGAGGAGTTGGGAGAAAACCCTTCCTCTCTGGAAGCGGCACAGCTGGAAGCCCCGTCGGGCACGGCTGTGCTGCGGCTGCCGGGCCACGCCGTACCCTGCTCCGGGTTAATGGGTAACTCAAGGTGACAAAGCGGGAGAAAAGGCATGTTTGGCACGTCCTGCTCGGGGAGCCGGCGCTGCTGCCGGGGGGCACGGCTGGCTTGGGGTTTGCATGGGCACGCTGCAGCCTCACCGAGCCCCTCACCAGCGGCACGGCCGGCGCCGGAGCTGGCACAGCTGCGGGAAGGAGGCTGGTGCTGGCAGCTGGCAATGTGTTTGCTTCCAAGCATCAGACAAGGCAGGTTTCTCCTGTTTCTCAGCCTGCCCTGGCAGTGGGACTGCAGCTGGGTCTTCATCCTGCCATCACTGCACCAGCGCGTCCCCTGTGCCTCAACGTGCTCTCCTGAGCCACAGCCAAACCCTGCTCCCCATGTTCCATAGCCCATGGCAAAGGCACCCAGCCCAGTGTCACCCTGTGAAGGACGCTTTGCCTTTTTCCCTGGACAAGGTCTGTCCTTCTGTGTTTTTCCTTGTACCCACAGCCAGGTTGGTGGCACCAGCTGTGCCACACTCCCCAGGTCTGCCAGCCCAGCTTTCTCAGGGACCGAAAAGCCAAGCTGGGCTTTTATTGGAGATCAGTGGAGTGGGAGGAGGGAGCACTAAGCCAGCAATGCCCTTTGCTTTGCTGGCAGCGGCAAGGTGACCCCTGCTATGGCACTGCCCGTTTGCAGGGCCCAGGGCCCAGAGTTTCTGCATTGCCACCCTAAGCACCCATGCTGTCCCAGCAGCGGGCAGGGTATTCCAAACACTGGGCTCAGCAGGAGGTTTCCAAAGAGCCCTGAGCCTGCGATGCTCAGTGCACAGTCTGAAGGGCAGCACAGCTCACTGGCAGCTGCTTCCCTCAGGAACCTGCTCTGCAGGAACTGACTGACTTAAATTCACCAGAATTTTCCCCATATTTATTTAGCAGGCAGGAGTTCACTCTGGCTGTACCCCTGCGTGCTACAGCCATCACCATCCCCAAATGAATCCACCACTGTTGCTTCACCACAGGTTTTTCCTTCTCTTTTCAGAGCCTCTCTGAGACAGTGGATGAGAAGGAGGTGGTTGCTGCAGCCCAGACTCCGGAGCAGACAGATCTCTGCTACAAAACAGTGGATGTGGAGAAGGTAAGAGCCCTGGAGTTTCTCCAACACACTGTTTGCTGGAGTGCTCCTGGGAAACACCAGGTCTCCTCTTCCCTGAATGAGTGCTGGATTTCTGCTGACCTCTTGGATGGGAGGGATAGCGTGAGGGAGCAGAACTGATCCAGCCACTTCTGCCCTTTCTCCTGGTGTGGACGGCATTGCTCATGCTTTATTGCATAGGTGTGGCCACACTGGGAGGCTCCCATTGCAGCAGCATGGGAGAGATGGCTTCCTCTGACAGCAGCTGTGCCCTTCCAGAGGGAAATGTTGCCAAGCCACACCTTGCTTGCTTTTATTTCTTTCTTGCTTTATTTATTTTATTGCTTTATTTATTTTATTTTTTTCCCTTGCCTGGGCACTCGTAATGAGCAGTAAGGGATTCCCCTGCCTGGGGAGGGTGATCCCTGTGTGTACAGGGTGCTTCCTGCCCTGCCAGCTTCTTTCCAAGCGTGCCACAACAGCGGGAATTTGTCCCCAAGGTGCCTTTGGCTGTCCCTGCCCTCCATAGCACCATCTGGTCACCGCAGCTTGCATGGTCCCCGCTGGTTGGGGAGCATGCTTTTATCTTGTAGAAAGTTGGGGCTTTTTTAGAGCAGGAGAACATCTTTCACCCCCCAAATTAATATTTTATCACTGAGCACCTTTAAAAGAGAATGTGCCATTTCAAAGTGACCTTTTTGCTTTAACTTTTCCCCTACCTCCCCAGGGGAGAATGGCTCTGTTCCCCTCCCATACACCAGCTGGGGTTATTTCCCCTCCTGTGTGATCATGTTCATCCCTGCCTGCAGCAGAGCCCCCAAAATGCCCACAGCCACCCCAACTCCTTGCCCTGAGATGCCCCAGACTGAGCCATCCCCACCACTGGCAGCACAATCCCAGGTGCCAGATTGCTGTGCCAATGCTGTGTGGCACAGGCAGCCCAAGGAGAGCTGCTGGGCCCAGGGCCCGGCTGGGCAAGCGTGGTTTCAGTCCTGGCACAGAGGTGGAACCAAGAATTCACCTTATCTGGCCAGGCCAGCAGAAGATGCGTCTGGGGATGCTGAGCCGTGGCAGAGGTTGTGCTGCCAGTTGTGCCTCCCTATTTTCATGCCATGCCAACGTGTGTGCCCACACAGGTCCCTTACTCTTGCACCTGAGTTCAGCCATGCACAGCAGCAGTGCTGGAGTCTGTGTTCCCACCCTGTATCCCTGCTCCCCATCCCTTCCCACTTTGCTCCTCACTGGGGTGCCCAAACATCTGTGGCCGCCCCATGCGTCCTCTGCACAAGGAGAAATGTCCTTGGCTGGGGCAGTGCCATGGGGATGGGATCCGTGTGCTACCAGAGGTGTTCTGCTGAGGAATATCACTGCTCACTATCTAATCTTGGCAGCTAGAGAGGCAAAGAGCCTCAGTTATCAGGGCCTGATGCTGAGCCAGGTCTGGGTACAGCCACCTTCACCTTGATCCGCTGGCAGGTACCCGGTGGCACAGGGGTGAGCTAAGCCCCGTGTTCACAGGTAGATAGTGCTGGTGTGTGTCTGGCCCCTTGTCTGCCCCGTGCTGGTGCTTGTGGGGAGCTCAGGGCACCTTGGAACAAGAAGCAACTGCTCTTGGGGCATGGGAAGGGGTTTGCAGCCCCTAATTCTGCAGCAGTGGCTCAGCTTTGTGCCTGGTACCGGGATGGTTTGTGGGTTCCACAGCACTACAACCACTGTCTGCTTCCTCAGGACCTGGTGGACTGGCAGAAGCCCTTGCTGTGGCAGGTGGGCTACTTAGGGGAGAAGTATGATGAGTGGGTGCACCAGCCTGTGGATCGGCCCATCCGCCTCTTCCACTCGGATTTCCTTGAGTTCCTCTCCAAGACAGCATGGTGAGCTCCCAGGGTCTGCACTGTGCCCTGGATGGTGCCTCCCTAGGGAGGGGGGAATGGCTCACCAGCCAGCAGGACACTCCCTCTGACATCTCCTTCTGCCCTGTAGGTACGTGGTGTTCATGGTGTGGACGCCCGTGGTGCTCTATCTCAGCTGGGTCAGCTACACCTCCCTGGCTCAGGGCAACACCAGGCTCTTCTCCTCCTTCACCACAGGTACAAGCAGCAGCAAAGCCTTTGGGCTTCCCTTACTGACCCCACTCTGGGTCCAGGGGCAGGACAGCCCTGGGTGGGGGGAGACCTGCATCCCTTCCTCATCCCTCCTTCTGTACGTGCTCACCACAAGCCACCTGCAGGAGCAGCAGGTCAGCACCTCTCCCTGCGGCCACCAGCGTGTCCCCTGCATGGAGCCACCGGTGCTTGCCCACCTCCATCCCCTCCTCTCACCACAAGATTTGTTCCCCCCAGGAGATCAGTACAGGCACAGAGCCCGCTGACCCGGGCTGCAGCTTGCTCCCTCTTGCCTGCCGTCCCTCCATCCCCAAAACCGAGCCCTGCCGGTGCTGGGGTGTGTTCCAATCGCCGCTGACGCCCACCCCGGGCCACGGCTGAATGCCGGCGTGGCGGGCAAACAAACCCGGCTCTCAGCGCCGCCGGCGCCGCACAGTGCGGGGCTTGTTTGCCCGAAGCGCCTGTCCTTGAATCTCCCACTGTCTGCTCCCTGCTCCCCCGGGAATAACAAGCGTGGCCGGGGCAGGCTGTCTTCTTTGTTGGTTTTTTTTTTTTTTTTTTGCTGGGTTCCCTATTTTTTTTGCAAGGTGCCACCCAGTGCCAGCTGTGCCCGGCTGTGGAGTGGGGAGCGCTTGCTGCACAGGCACCCCCTGCTCCTTGTGGCATTCGGCACCTTGCTGCCAAGTTTTGTGGGATTTTTTTCCTAAAAATAAGCAGGTTTTGGGGGAATCCAAATTTTGCTAGGAAGGGCACAGGGCTGGCAGCCAACCCCGAAAGAAGGAGGTGGCTGAAAAATGTTCTGCGGGGGAAAGTGCCCAACAAATCTATTCTTTTTCCCCAAAAAAGAAACACCAACACCAACAGCACTGTTTTACTGTCACAAGTGCTGCCTGTGCAATTAAGGTCCCTCCTGCCTTGTTCTGGTGGGTGAAGCAGCTTTGTAAGGATGACGCAGTCCCTAGAGTGCATGTCCAAACCCCTGTTGGCATTTGGAATGCAGGGAACCCCCCTCACTGGCTTCCTGAGGCAGCAAGAAGCTGCCTGTTTCTGTAAATTAATGGGAATCAAAGGAAAATGTGGTTTGGAGAAGTGCTTGGGCAGGTAGCTCCCTAGAGAAGCTCAGAGCAGGAGGTGGATGAGAGGTGGGAGGGAGGGAGAGCTGAGCATCACCCTGATGCCAGTGGGAGGATGGTGATGGATAAAAACACCCACACGTCGCCTGCTCTGCTGACCACCACACATCTCGTTGTGTAGAGTACTCCATCCCCATCCACAAATACTACTTCCCCTTCATCTTCCTCGTGGGAATGATCCTGTGGTCCCTGGTAGAGTACCTCATCCATCGCTTTGTCTTCCACATGAAGCCACCCGCTAGTAACTACTATCTCATCACCCTGCATTTCCTGCTGCATGGACAGCATCACAAGGTGAGTCGCAGCTCCCGCCTCCGCTGGCGCCTGCGGGGCCGTGGGAAGGGTGGCCTTTGCCCCGCTGGAGCCTGTTAGTGCGTGATCTTTGCCCGGGCAGAGCCTGTTTGTGCCTGTTCAGTGTGACTGGTGGCATCCCAAGCGAGGCACTTACCCAATACCAGCGAGGGCTGCAAAATGGCCTTGGAGGAGCTGGAGTTAAATTTGCAAGCTCTGTGGTTGGGCAAGGGGGAAGACCAAAAGAGCCATAGGCTCCCTCTAGCTTCGCTGGAGGAAATGGCCCTGTGGAACCTGGGCACTTGCCAGCTACAGCCACCACCTGCCTGGCCACCTTGGCATGCATGGGGGCTGCTCTCGCCACCAGGCACAACTTTGGAGAGGGTTTTTGGTGTTGGCTTCTCCCAAATGGGTTTCCCCAATGCTCGGCAGGGACGTGCTGGGGGAGGTAGGGTGAGCTAGGAGCTGCCTGTCCCACCGTCCCTCTCTGTTTCCAGTCTCCCTTCGACAGCTCCCGCCTGGTCTTCCCTCCTGTGCCAGCCTCGCTGGTGATCGGCTTCTTCTACGGTGTCCTGCGGCTCCTGCTGCCCGAGGTGCTGGGGCTCTCTGTGTTCGTCGGGGGGCTCTGCGGCTACGTCATCTATGACATGATGCACTATTACCTCCACTACGGCTCCCCCAAAAAGGGCACCTACCTGTATGGCCTGAAGGCTTATCACGTCAAGCATCACTTCGAACACCAAAAATCAGGTAGCGCCATGTTCCCCGTGCATGCTGGCATGTTGGCATGCTGGCATGTTCCCCTGGCTCATGCAGGGGCAAGGGCTGTCAAAGTCCAGTCTACCTGCATGTGTGCAGCTGATTGCTCCAAAATATTTGGGATTTGGGATGGGGAAAGCCAAGCACTGCCCTGCCGGGGAAGCAGCATGTGAGGTGCTGTAGCTCATGGGGAGCATTTCCTGGCTCCCAGATTGAGGATGGGGAGCCAGAGCAGCGCAGGGGTGCAAGGCAGCAGCCCGCCTCACTGGTAGGCATCAGTGCTGCCTGGGGCGGAGGACAAATCCCCATGGTGCTGGGGTGTGGGTGCCTGTCCCTGCCCGGGGCAGCATCTCTTCCTGCTGGGAGGCGTTGACAGGTGTAGGGTGAGGCCCTGGGCTTCCGCAGATCCGCCCCACACCTTCCCTAGCCCAGCGCTTGCTCAACCTGCCCTTTGCCCAGTTTCCTAGGAGAAAACACCCCATCCAGATAAGCTATCATCCATGGGGCTTGTTGGCATGGCCCAGCCAGCTCCTGCTCCCTCTGCTCTTCCTCCTTACCCTCACTTTGCCTTCCTCCCTTCCCAAAATGTGGACACTCCTCCCTCACCAGTTAACACAGAGCCCTTGCAACACCTCGATGATGGTGGTGCTGTGGGCTGAACACTCTCTTCCCTGCCCACAGGTTTTGGCATCAGCACACGCTTCTGGGATTATCCTTTCCGGACACTCATCCCTGAGGAGACCTTCAAGAAGGAGGACTGACAGCCCCAGCTCAGTGCTCAGCTGCCGGCTCCGTACCCTCTGGACTGGGGCTGGTGTCCCTCCCCAGCCCCCAGCAAGGCCAGAGGGTCCCTGCCCCCTTCCTGGGGGCTGTGCCACAGCAGTGACTCCAAAGTAGAGCATCCCTGTGGAGTGCTGTGGTCCAGCTGTGGCACTGTCCAAGGGGATGGGGGGCTAAGGATGGTGAGGAAAGGGGAGGAAGAGGCTGTGGGGTTCCCTGGTGGACTCCTGCCCCTACCTCGCTGCCCTCCCGCTCCAGGCTATGGATGCACGGGCAGATCTGCTGCCTGAAAGATGAAGTGCCTGATGCCGCCCTCCCTCCTCTGCCCTGGCACCTTGCCAGAGCCCCTGTCTCTCCTGGGGTGCCCTCTCCCCAGGGCATCCAACATGCTGCAGTTAACCCTATCGCCTAACTCGTGCCGAGGGGATTCCCTGTCCTAGGTCCTTCTCCTGGCCCGATCTCAGCACAGGGTTTTCTTGGCCTGCAGCCCTTTGGGGCGGGTCCTGCAGGCCCGGATTGTGCCTTTTTCTAACCAGAGCACCCATATCTCTCTGCCAGATTTATCAAGTTTGTGGTTTTCATAGACATTGGCTACTTGAAACTCAAACTCCAATGAAAAGAATTACTATGAGATGCCTTTTTGTGCTGATCCTGTGATTTTATTTTTTATTATTTTTTTCCCTAATGTTTACTGCAGATATTTAAAGGTTTGAAATAAATTTATATGTAAAACTGTAGACACTACAATTGTAAATAAACTGTATATTTTGAAAAATAAAACTTTCTAAAAAGGCTCTGGCAAAATGTATCCCCTGGGGCTGCTTGCATGTTTTCCCACCCTTGCTGTGTCCCTTTCCAGGTGCTGATGGCACTTGGAGCCACCGTTCCTGGTTCCCCTCATCAGCCACGGTGAGGTAGGAGCTTTGCAGGGGACATTTGCAGCAAACCTGAGTGACGCCGGGGCTCTGGGTAAGCAGAAGCTGCCACTCACTTCTCTGAAGTTGGGCAATAATGTTGAGTGCGCCCCAGAGCTTCCCAAAATCAGCCTGACCCTCTGACGAAGCCGTCTGCAAAATTTCCTGTGCTCCTAGCAGAGGTCAAGTGCAGTTTCCAGCACCGGTGCCCGCAGCCCGCCTCCTTTGGTGCTGGGGGGTCCTGGGGCTCAGGAGTGGGGACGGGAGCAGGGGTGTGCTCTGGAGGGTCTCGCTGCACATGCAGGAAGTTCAGCAGGGCACAGAGCCCTTGCTGTGAGTGTTCCAGTGCCCTGGGCAAGCCTTCCCACAGCTGCCAGCGCAGCAGAATGGGTTGTGGTTCTCTGAATAGCAGAAGCATTAATACAGGGGACACAACCTCCCCATCCCCTTTTCCCCACTGCACTTCCTGTGGGCAATTCCTTCTTCCATTAGGCAAAACCCAGCACAGGGCATACAGCCCTTGGGGATACCCCAAGTGGCTTTCCGGGAACTGGGAGCCGTGATGCGTGGGAATCTCCAGGGGGTTGCACAATGTCCCTTCCGCTGTGACACCCTTTAAAGCCGTGCTCATCCTGCCGTGCCTCTCCAGTCTGCGGGGGCAGCCGAGGTCAACGAAGCAGGACCAGGTAACAGACGGTTTCTCTTGGCAAGCAGACGAGAATCTTCCTCGGGGGCTGTGCTGGAGAGAGCCTGAAGAGGACGGGAGAGTGGCTGCAGCTGGACTCCGGGTGCGTTTCTGACTTGTTTCCAGCCAGTAGAACCTGGCACCCCTCTCTTAGCACTGGCTGCATCAGTGGCTGCTGCTAATTTCCCTGCAACAGGGGTGGTTTTCTGTCCTTGCTACCTGCATGTGGGCTGGGGAGCAGGCACCATCCTTATGGGGATGCTGAGCTCATAGAAAGAGCTTGATTTAAAATCCTAAGTGGACAGGACAGAGCTATGGGGAGAAAATGTGGAGAAGCTGGGGATGCTGGGGCTGTGAAGAAGTGCAAGCCTTTATTAGATGGGTGACAACAGAGAGAGACATTGGGTAGAAATGAAAATAGATCTTTACAGTCAAAGATACGGGCTCTGTGGGCAGGACCCCAGGGTGACGTGGGGCTGGAGCCAGCAATGCTGCCCAGGGGATGCTCCTTGGGCCAGTGATGTCCCTGCTCCTCTGGGTGGAAGCTCTCTGGGATGGCTCACACTAAATTAACGTACATAAATCAAGCCAAAATATCTCTTGCTAATGCAGAGAAAGATGTGCCACTACTGCTGCTAGTGATGTCTCTGTGTGTACCTGCTCCGGTCTGCATGAGCAACTGCAGTGCCGGGCAAAGCAGAGAAAGCAAAGTACCTGGAGATGTGGGGGGCTGTGCAAGGGTGGTGTGACAGATCAGGGTGTTCCTTAGGGTGGAAGGTGTGGAAGAGCTGCATCCAGCTGATCTCCGAGCAGCGCCTGAGGCTTACCTGCACCAGACACTGCCAGCCCACATTCCCAGTGGCCAAGCCCGTTGCTGCAAGCATGGACATCGTAGAGAGGGTCCTCTCTGTGGCCCAGGCCATCTATGCCCAATTCGAGCAGGTGAAGTGCTGTAAGCACCAGTGCCAGCGCCTCGTGGAGCGCATCCAGATCCTGCTGGAGCCCGTGAGGATCCTTAGGGCTCAGCCACGACAGCACATCTCCCACCACGAAGAGGAACTGATGAAAAAACTGCTCTGGGCACTGGGGGAAGCCCAGAAACTGGTGATGAAATACAGCCAAACCAGCTGGATCCAGAAGTTCCTGCGAGCCCGAAGTGCTGGTGAGGAGTTTGTCTGGGTGAACGAAAGCCTGGAGGACATTGCCCAGGGGCTCTCGCTCCTGCTGCAGGCAGAGCAGAAGCAGGCTTTCCTGGAAGCTTTCCAGTCAAAGATATGTCGCAGGCAGGATGCTGAGGACCTGAGGGACGACAGAGCTTTCTTGGACCAGGTGATTGCAAGTGAGTGCGTTTAGCAAACCCTCTTTCCCTGCGACCGGTAGTTGGCCCCTCTCTCCAGCTGCTCCAGCTGCTGCCCAGCTCTGGCTTGATGGCCATGGCCATGGAGACCTAAAGGGACATTTAAACCATGAGAAAAACAAACCACACAGTCATGCTTGTTCATTCAGTGGCCCAACCTCTGCTTGTTTCTCTCCCCAGGTACCGAGGAGCCCGAAGATGTGGCTGAGGAGATCTACATCGACAGGCAGCGTATGGAGAGCAAGGTAGACTGGATGCAAAATGAGCTGAACAAAGTCATTCGTGAGATGGAGCGTAAGTCGGTGTCACACCCCCTGCACTCTGGGTACTGTGTCTTTCCCCCCAAGCTCTGCCTAACGTGTCCCTTGTTCCCTTCTGGCACATGGTGGGAGCAGGCTTGAAGAAAGTCAACGTTGGTAAAAGAGAAGACATCACTGAGATCAAGCGAGACCACCTCACTTTCCACAGACGCCTGCAGGACACCGAGAGCTATGACCTTTATAAGGGCGAGTACCTCAAGTACCCTGTTGCCATCAAAACCTTCAAGAGGCCACTGACCACTGACCCAGTGTGAGTTGTCCTGGGTGGGAACGAGTGTGCCCCCAGGAGGGTGGCACAGCAGCATGTCATGCCTTGTTCCAGGGATCTCACCATGTTGTCCTTTTCCACAGCAAGGTGAGAGACATCTTTGAGAAGGAGATTCAGACCCTGAAGAAGTTTGAGTCTCCAAACATCCTGCGCATGTACGGGATCTGCATTGAGGAGAACGGTAGGGGTGTCACATTAATGTCACCCTTTTCCTCCCCTGCCATCCCCAGCGCTAGCTGGTGGCACATGGCTTGCTGTGGTCCCCTCCCAGGAGGTGGCACAAGGCAGGATGCTTTTGCCTTGCAGATGGGAGCCCCTGCTTCTCCATTGTCATGGAGTACTGCAAGCATGGGACGCTGCGGGATGTGCTGAACAAGCAACAGCATCTCTCCTGGGACATCCGCATTCGGATGGCCCTGGGAGCCGCCAGAGGCCTTTACAGGTGAGCTCCTGTATAAATCAATGAGTAACTCCACCTGATGATCCAAAAGCTGTGTGCAGCTTCCTGGTATCTCCGAGTAAGCAGTGGTATCCTCTTGGATGCTCATTCCCGGTGACCCTACCTTGGGACACTGGGATGGGAGGCTGGTGAAGAGGTAGGTAGTGGATCTGGATGTAGTAGCACCCATCTACCCTGGTCACTGTCCCCTACATCTGGCTTCAAGACTGCAAAGGCCCAGAAAGGGGAAATCCCCTCCCCCAAATCCACAGGGCAGATTTGGAAGCACCCTACAGAATGCCCAGTTCTCCTTACGGGTCCTGCTCATCCACAAGGCTTGCTGTTTTGCCCACAGTGGCTCTTCCAGCACCTGCTGGAAAGCTTGGCTTGGCAGGGTTGATCCACCAAGACAGGCAGAGAGCTGCTGGCTTCTCTGGATGCCTGTCAGTCTTTCCCTCCACAGCAGCAGGGAGCACTGAGGTGGGAATGGGTCTATCACCATCATCATGTGTTGCCCTTGGTTCCATCCACCTGCAGGTTGCACCAGACAGGGGAGAAGTCCCGACTCCATGGCTGCATCTGCAGTAGCAAGTTCCTGGTGGCTGGGGATTACTGTGTGAAGGTAAGCACCACACTTGGAGATGCTTTGGGGAGTTTTGAATGGTTTTGTGGATGTCTCCCTCCACCAACACTGAAGGGAATTGTGACAGTCCAGGATAAAATGGGGTAGTGCCATCTCCCCTATCACCTTAGGCACTTAAGCCTCACTATCTTGGTCTTATCATCAGCAAAGTAAGCATTCCTAAAGCATCCAGCCTGGGATGAGCTGAAGCTGGAGGAATTCACCTGCCTGCACCTCTGGTTTTGCTTGCAGGAAGAGACCCGTGCTGGGCAGCACACACAGCTGCACACCAGCCTTTGCTGCCCAGGGCATCTCACTCTGTTTTCTCCATCTCAGGGCAGTCCCTAGCTGCACCACAGGTTTCTAATTCTCCTTTTCTCTCTCTTATTCTCTCAATCAGCTGTCAGGATTTGAGCTGTGTGAAACAGAATCATCCATCAAGAGGAAAGCCCGAAAGGATTGGAAACAAGTCTCTATGTTGGCTTACATCGCTCCGGAGAACCTGAAGGACATCAACTACCCTTACAAGAGGCCCTGTGAAATATACAGGTGTGTCTGTCCCTCCCAGGAGATGCCTGTGAGCAGGCAGGTGTCTGGCAGAGTAGCTGCTGAGCTATGGAAGGAAGCCAGGTTTAATCGGACACAGAAGCAGGTGCTTCCAGTTGGCATAGCCCAACAGTCCTCTCCATTAGAAGGGAGGAATACATGGTGGAATGAATACTGAGACTCTTGCTTGTCTCCTTGCAGCTTTGGGATCGTTCTGGCAGAGACTGCAACCTCCAAAATCCCATTTGAAGGTGAGACAGAAGTATCTGGTTCCCTGCATAAAAGCCACACGGCACAATGTGGTTCCTGTCTGGCATTGGAGGCTCCCTGCTCCTTCCCTGAGCATCCCATGCAGGTGCCAGTGGCAGTGCCTGGTGTGCCTGGCTCTGCATGACAGCTTCATAGCTTCTCCTGAAACTCCAATAGAGTAAAGGACAGCTTATAGAAAGCAACATGCTTAAACTGCAAACATGCAAATAATTTTTGTTTCTATTGGATGGTCCTGTTCATTTAAGCATAAACACAACTTGCTCTACTGGAGCCCAACAGTGTCGTGCCAAGTATGGGGGCATTTGGCAGATGGAGTTTGGGTCACTTCCCTGCTGGCTTCTCCCTGCCATAGGCTGCAAGCAGGCTCCTGGCATGGCTTTGTGCTGGGTTTCCTCCCCAGCACCCTCCTGTGGCAGCAGAGCTCCATCCCAACACACGTGTTTGCTCTTGTTGTCTAGGCTGCACTCCTGGGGAGATTGTGGAGAGAATCTGCAATCACCATTACTGGGATCCCCTTGGGGAAGATTGTCCTGAAGACCTGAGGAAGGTCATTGAACAGTGCCGGGCCTTTGACCCTTCCCAGCGCCCTTCTGCCGAGGGTAAGTGTCCTGGACATCTTCTCCACAGGCCCTTTGCATCCTCCAATCAGCTACTTCAGCAGGCAGTTTTCCCCTTATTTCCCATATGAATTTGCCTGGCTTTGTGTTTTGGGATCCTGCCTTGACCTTCTTTTTTATGCTAACAAGTGCCCAAATTCCAGACCTCACGATTAACATTTATTTACCCATGCCATGACAATAGTCACCAGGCTGTTTGTTCACTTGGCATCACATAAAAGTAGTTTTTTCTCTCAGACAAGCACTGAACTGGAAGTAGGGGTGTGTGGGTTAATCCCCACTCAGGTCCTGCAGTCCCCATAAGCTGGAGGAGCAGCCACAACACTCTGCAGGAGCATTTCCTGCCTTGGGCTTTGAACAGTAAATTGCAGTCTTGGGGATTGCTCTGTGACAAGGAAGTTTTCACTGTCTCTGAAGCTGGTTTGGGTCTGATCAGACAAGTGACTGGTCTCCATCAGGAAATACAACAGAAACATCAGGAAAAGACAGAGGAACCTTTCTGGTGTGTTTGAAGTCACAGAGGTCATACCTTTCCCTCGGTTCATCTGTCTAAGGGGAGAAAACTTCCTTCAGTCTCATCCACTCCATCCTACAGGACCAGATCCATACAAGAGATGTGGAAAATGTCCCCAAGAAACCACTGTGTGTCACGTTCTGTACTTCCATCTCCCACCAGCACCTCCCTCAGCAGACCCTGGCAGAGGGAATTGCCCTGGCTGAAATGAAAACACCAAAATATCATTAGAGACGTTGGCAAAGCCACACTGAGGAAACAGGATGTCTTTATTACTCTGACTCTAATTCAGCACCCATCACTGCATGGTGCTGAGCTGGAAGGACAATTTATTGTAACTGTTCCTGAGGGTTTTTCCGTAAACACAGCTACTTCTGTTTGGGCTGTGCTGTCTGCTCAGGCCTGTCCCCTGCTAACCCCTGCCCATTTGTGCTGGCCCGAGGAGAGCATGACTCCATGTCCCAGTTGTTATCAGCGAGGGAAAGCCATTTTCTCATCTGTTAAAAAAATCCAAACAACAAATACTATGTGTTGATTAATGCCATCCTTGTGTTTTGCAGAGATTGTGGACTGGCTGGCTGACCTGGAGAAAAGCAGAAACCAAGGAAGTTAACTGTGGAAAACGGGGCCGGGTGACCAGGGGCAGCAAGCCCAGGGCTCCCACCCACCCCTCTTCCCCCTCACAGAGACTGATGGCTTAATACACCTGGGTTTGTTTCTGTGTGTGACACCTTCGCCTTGCCAAGGGGCCGTGCCTGGGTCGCCTCGGAGGCAGCTGGGAGTGAGGTGACTTGAGGAGAGGCCAGCAGGAAGCCTGGGGGGACCAGAGGGATGGAACATAGCTTCTTTTACAAGGAAAGGCTGAGGGAATTGAGCCTGTTCAGCCTCGAGAAGAGACGACTGAGAGGAGACCTCATCAGTGTCTGTCACTATTTGAAGAGAGACGTCAGNTCAGGTGTCTCGTTGTCCAATCAGCCGGCCTCCCCTGCGGCACTTTGACCAGTCAGAGCAGGCCCTGCCTCCCTGCGTCCCGCACCGTCACTCGCAGTTCCGTTGAACAGACGGACAGAGTGACTGGCNGACGACTGAGAGGAGACCTCATCAGTGTCTGTCACTATTTGAAGAGAGACGTCAGAGGACGGACCAGGCTCTGCTGGGTGGTGCCCAGCAACAGGACAAGAGGCAATGGGCAGAAAATGATACACAGAAGTTCCACTCGAATATGAGGAAGAACTTCTTTGCCGTCAGGGTGATCATACACTGGAACATTGCCCAGAGAGGGTGCGGAGTTTCTCTCACTGGAGATATTCCAGAAGCATCTGCATGCAATCCTGTGACACGTGCTCTAGGACAATCCTGCTTGAGCAGGGATGTGGGACCGGAAGACCCACTGTGCTCCCTTCCAACCTGACCCAATTTGTGATTCTCCTCGGCCCCGCTCCTGCCCACGGGGCGCCGGGGCCCGGCTCCCCTGGGGCCGCCTCCGGCTCCCCTTGAACTCCTCCCCGGTTCCCCCCAGATCCCTTCCGGTTCCCCCCTGGTTCCGCTCGGCTCCCCTCGGAGCTCCCCTTGGTTTTCCCCGGGCTCCCCTCAGCTTCGCCCCCGTTCTCCCGGGTTCCCCCCGGACTTGCCCCGTTCCCCCCCGGTTCCCCCGGGCCCACCCCGGGCCCACCGCGTCGCCATGGCAACGCCCCGCCCACCTGCCCCCGGTNCGGCCCGCCCAATGGCAGGGGGCGCGGCTGTCGGGGCCAGCCAATAGGGCGGGGGGCCGGGGCGGCGCGGCGCTCGAGCGGGCGGCTGGGCCCTGTGGAGGTGAGCGGGGGGTGGCGGGGTCGGGGCAGGTCGCTCTGGGCCGGTACCCCGCACAGCTCGATCCTCCAGGGCCCGAGCCGATTCCCCCAGCACGGCTTGTTCCTCCCGAGCGCTCGGACTGCCTGCGGCTGCCGAGCGGGGATATCTCGCTCCCATGCCCTTTTTGCGACGGGTTCGTCGTTAACATGTGCGAGCTCTGTGAACAAGCCAGCAGAGAACCCCCGCTTGTGGAGCGTGTGCTTCGTTTGGGTCGTGATCGGGGTTTTTTTTTGTTAATTTCGTGCTGAAGCAGGTACGGCAGAACCCCTGCGGGCGGTGCGGAGCGGGGCCTGGGTGCCCTCCGCAAGGTGAAGCTGCTGCTTCAGCCTTCAGCCCTCGGGTGCGAGCCCCGAGGCTGCCAGCCAAGCTCTGCCCTCTGGAAGCGCTCAGAGTTTCTCATTTGGGCCCAGGAAGCCCGTTTGTGGAGACCCTCCATCTGCGGGCTCGTCCCGGGACCGGGACTGCCTGGTAGGCAGCTGGCTGGCTGCAGGAAGCACTGCTCCTTTGGGCCAATTTCCAAGGTTTAACCGTGAAAATGGCAGTATTAACGTTTTTTTAAATCTCACAGTTAAAGTAGGCACTGGAAAATGTTGCCCAGGGAGGTTGTGGATGTCCCAACCGTGGAAGTGCTCCAGGCCAGGCTGGATAAGGCCTTGAGCCACCTGGTCTAGTGGGAGGTGTCCCTGCCCATGGCAGGGTGGTTTGGGACTGTGTCTTTAACCAATCTTGTCCAACCCCTTAACATCATGATTAATGTATGGTGAAAATAAAGGGTTTATTATGTTTATAATAATATACATAATAATGGCAAATAATAGGTAGCAATTCGATCATGAACATGAACATAGTTCTGTAGATGCAGTACTTGATTGTTGAATATTACCATGTCTTGTCCATGCAGCTGTTCTGGTGGGAGGTGGTAACATCTATTTCTGGCCCAGCTCAGGCTGAATTGTTAATTGGGATAAGAATGATGAAATAACTCATAAATTAGAATTTCTTCAAAGGTCTGTAAAAATATTTGAGCTTTAGTACATCCTCCTTTATTAATTCTTGTATGCATTTTCTGGCTACTTTTTATACTACAACCAGCCTTTGCTCTGTTTATACAGCCCTAGCTGGGTAAGTTTTGGTTGTGCTTTGGGCTTGTAAATAATGCTAAAGGTCTGCAATGCCCAAGGCCTTTCAGGTTTATGATTGCTTAAGTGCATTTTAGAGAATGTGAATGACTTTCAGCAGCTTGCAGAATTTAATCCACATACCTCTTCCAATAAAGGACTTTTGTGAGGTTTCGGTGCATCTGTTCATTCAATTAATGAAATAATCTTGAACATTTTTGTGTTGTAAGAACAGTGTGACCAAAGTGCTCTTAATTTGGTGGCTGACAGCAGCATAAGAATTAATAATGCAAAAACTGTTGTCTCCTGTTTTTCTTCAAACCCCAAGACAGTACTCCTGTTCAGGAGGTAACCTGAAATCCATATGCCAAAGATGTAGAAGGGCAACCATCCTTAATAATATATTTGCAGTTTTAGTGCAAATTTCATGTTTATCCAGTCTTGGGCTGAATGTGGATCCACAAATGCTGATGCTGCAGATAACTTGGTACCAGTAATGTCTCGGTCACATGTTCTGCTGTCATGCCTTTTCTTGGTTTGCCTGGTGTTGGTAAATACCTGAAGGGCTGGTCAGTGAGCTCTGGGTAAGGGTCACAGTGATCTGTTATGATAAGGGAATTTTATTTGAAGAAACTTGAACGTCACCCACCTCCTGAGAGCAGTGCAGCAAAGGACTGTGTCATAGGGCTTGTTTCTGGCTGTATCTGTCAGTGCTTGTGCAGTGCTGCTCACCAGGGAGAGTCTCTCAGATATTTCCAACTGTTCTTCAAGATCCACATGAATTTACTTGGCAAGTAAATGATGCCAGCAAGAAAACATTAACTGTATGTACTCATCCAAATGCTTATTTAAGTTGATTTTGCAATATGCCTTTGGTGCTTGCTGCTGTCGAGCCAAAGACTTTGAGCCCAGGATTCTGGGAGGGTGCTCCCAGCTCACATATGTGTATTGACTTGTGGTTTAGCTCTGCTGGAAAGGACAAATTTTCTCTTGACTCTGAATTCTAAAAGCTTTTGCAGTCACTGAGTGCTGTACCTGGTTCTTGCTACCATCAGGCTACAAGTAGGGTACACTTATAAGTAAATACTAGCTTTCTTCAACTCTTTGCAGAAATGGCTCAAGAAGAGATGGAAGTTGATCTCCAGCCAGTGGCTGGTTACTCAGTGGAGATCCTCCAGACGCTTGCCCCGGAGCCCTCTGGTCACGAAGTGCTCTCATCCCACGTTCCTGCGCTGGGTGAAGGTGGAGGCAGCGCTGCAGCCCCTCCTGCTGACGATGCTGTTGTCACACCCAACGCTGGTACAACAAGGGAAGCAGCTGCAGAGCCTGACCCGCCACCGAGTCCTGCCACGGCCCCCAGTGGGCTGCAGAGGCTACGAGGGGAGTTCGATCTGTACCAGCCACTGCCTGCGCCGCCGCTCACACAGCGTCCGCAAGTGAGGAGAGCTCGCAGGCAGCAGAGAACTGGTGGTTCCCAGAGGACAATCAGCACCAGGTAAAGGAGAGATGAAACTGGGTCTGAACTGCCCTCTGGTCGAGTCCAGCATCAGTTCAAAACTGCCTTGCTTCCTGGCTTACAGAGCCCAGCCCAGGTGTGTGGCTGGGGCCAAATTCAGGGTACCTCACCTACCTTTTAAGCTAAGTAATAGCACAGCAACTTCTGGTCTCTTCTGGCAGGTTCTTTGCCCTTGTTAAGTGAATCCCCCCGTTTCATATGTTGGCAGGGGTGGTGTTGACTTCTGAGCCCTTCTACATTCTGAATTTTGCTTGCAGAGCTTCTGCTGCCACTGTTCCCTCTGCACAGCCAGATTCCTGTCCATGATTTCTGCAGCAGTGCTGACTCTCGGCAGTTCCAGCCAGCATTTAGCTCAGTGGAGCTTGTGCTCTGATTTGCATTTCACCTTTGATTTGGGGACTGCCTGATTACATCTTCTCGTGACAGTTGCTGCAGAAACTTTCACAAGCATACAAACTAATTTCTGTAGGGATTTTTGGTTGTTTTTTGGTTTTTTGGGGTTTTTTTTGTTTCGTTTTGTTTTGGTTTTTTTACTTTCAGACAAAATAAAAAATCCTCTCTATTTAATACCATTTGTGATGGGATTAAAAGGGAATGAGTGGGAATGCTCTCCAGCCAGAAAGAAATCCCAGTTTCTAGTTTATTTGGTTTTTGTCTCATCTTTCTAGCTTTTGTACATGCCAAGGGTGAAATTATAATTAACTGAAGTGTTGCTTTTAAATTCAGTGAGACCAAGAGCTCCTCTCCTCCCAGTTGATTAAACACCACTGTATTGTTTGCCCTCTGAGTGCCTGTGAAGGTCATGGTAGTTGTGAGGGCTGGAAGGCAACCTGAGAAACTCTTTTGAATCTGAAGGATAATTGAGATGATAGCTGAACTGATGGGGGGAGAGGGGAGGATGTTTCTATCTGAGAATGAAGTTCCAGTAGAAAAGAAGAGGGAAAGTAGAAAGACTAGACGCCAAGTAGTCAGAGCAAGCATTGTGCATTTCATAGTACCACTGGCTCCAGGAACCAGGGCTGAGTTAGGGCTGGAGAGACAGATCAGGAGTTTCCTTAGGCTTATTAGTGAATCATACTATTTTGCTTTTCTCCTCTCCCACCATCCCCTTCTCCCCCAAAAGAAGGCAATATAATTGTTTCAATGAGAATATTTCCTTTGAACTGCGCAAAATGAATTGTTGCTGATCCTGCCGGTTGTTCACAAAGTGGGCTATCCGATGTGATTGCCCCCCTATCAGATGAGGCCTGATGTGATAACTGACACCTTCCTGCTGCAGTCAAAGCCTGGGAATTTTCCTGCAAACATTCATGGAGAAACATGCCGAAACTTTAGCTTATCTGAAATGACTGGCTTTTTTTTCTTGCTTTTCTGGACTCAGGGCAGCATTGGACCATTACTTTCAACTCAGCAGGACCCAAGAGCCAGCTGCAGGACCAGTTCCACACCTGGAGCCCCCCCACACCCAGGAACAGCGCCCAGATGAGATAGTAGAAGTGAGTGACTCTGACGGCAGCACTTCTGAGGAGGAGGAGGAGGAAGCAGTGGAGGCAGCAGCACCGCTGTTACGATCAGCCCGGGAGACACTTCCAGCAGCAAGCTCAGGAGGTTTGTGCAGTATTGGAGCTGTGTAGGGACTGATTTCAGACACCTTTCTTGCTGTTTGAAAACTCAGCAGGAAAATCCTTTCGAGCTCCACAACAGACAGTGCTCAGAGATCTTTGTGCCCACAGCTGACAGGAGCAGGCTGCTGCCACACGGCTTCCTGGCAAGCAGCTCCTAAGAGCAGCAGCAGCAATGGGTGATTGCTACCATAATGTTAAATACAATCTTTTTGCTGTTTGCAGACTGCTACTTATTCTGAACATTTCCAGGATTATTTGTAACTTAAATTTAGAGATTATTGCTTGCCATCCTTCTGCTGTTATATATTATCAAGAAGTGTTATTAAAGACATCAGGTCACAGTTTGAACATCAGCAAGTGCTTTCAGAGAAGGATCTGATTCAGTATTTTTTTAATATTTGAGATTTCAATCTGCTTCAGTTTAGCTTTCATTCCTGTAACTTGTGACACTTAGCTGAGGAAATGGAGGTGCTTTTTTGTTTTTCTTTCTCTTTCCTCATCTCTTTCTGTCTCACAATTCTTTATCTAAACTCATGTTCAGAGGCTGACACATGCTTCAGTAACATTGTTTGTGATGAACACGCACAGTTTATGTAAGAGTGACAAATAGTTTACTTGCTAGTCAAGGTTATTGATGCCCAGAGAATACAAGAACAAGGATATCTTTTTACTTCAGTCTCTAAGGAATGTCCTTATGATTTACTCTCTGCCCTCAGTTTTGGTTTTGATTGGCCAGCCCACCTCATTACCTTTTTTTAAAAGGGTACATCTGTGAGGTGTCTTTTGAACAGATCTATTCTGCTTGCTCTGGGCTAGTTTTTCATGTGACAGGAGCTCAAGCTGTCAAGTGCTGTATATTATTGTGCGAACATATGCTCTCTGTTGGATTTCCTGGAATTCCCTTGTTGCTTATATAAGCCAGTGGCTCCAGAACCAGTGGCTATAGCCCAGAACCACAGAGGCTGAAAACTTTATTGACATTAGCCAGGGTTAGGTAATACTTCCACTGGATGGAGAGTATCCGCCTTGATTACTAAATGTGATTAATAACTCTTGTTTTGTCAGGACCTAGAGAGGAGGCAGTGCTTTCTGCTCCTTTTTTACTGTGCTAGTGGTGGTGATCCCAGTGTAGCAATTCAGTGTGCCCGTGCCTCAACAGATGGGCTGACAGAGGCCCATCACGAAAACATAGGGAGAATACCAGCAGAATTGGTAGTTCAGCCAATTACCAGCTGGAAAACTGCTGAAGTCAGAGTGAATGGACAGCCAGCATACGGGAAATGCTTTCTTGGCACATGAAATATGCATGCTTAGATCCCTTGGCAAAGCAACTTCTGCATATTGGTGTCTGTCTTTCTCAAGGCATAATGATGCAGGGATATAACATTACATCAGCCTAACTATAGACCAGGTCTGTTTGTTTTGTGCAGGTCAGAAAATTCTGATAACAATTGCTGTCCTTAAAAGACCTCTCCTTTTTCACTGAAATTCTGTTGCTTTTCATAAAAGAAAACATAAAATTCTTCAGCACTACTGTTGATGTATAGAAGGCCTTACACAAAGACTATGTCCAGGGCACTGATCTGAAGTTTGGATGTAACCTGTGCTGTGTCACTACTTAACCTGTGCCATGATGATTTCAGGCAGGAAAACAGGAAAACTCCTTTTCCCCTCATTATGAATCAGTTCATTTAAGCAATGCTTTCTTTAGTTTCTAGTCAGGTCCAAGCAGAGCCACCTCAAGCTTCTGCAGAGCATGAAAGTCTTGAAGATGAAGCTGAAGTCCAGCAAAAGCAAGTAAGGTGAACTAAGTGCTTTTGGAGACAAATTATATATGATAAAGGCTGCATTTTCTAAAACAGTTGTGTTGGTTTTTTAATTTTTAATCCTAGACAACTCCACAAAAGAAACTGGGGCCATCAGTTCCTGTTGCACCTCTGGATGAGGAGGAAGGAGATACCTGTGCAATCTGCTTTGAGCAGTGGACCAATGCTGGGGACCACCGTCTGTCAGCGCTGCGGTGTGGACACCTCTTTGGCTACACGTGCATTGAGAGGTGGCTCAAGGGACAGGCAGGGAAGTGCCCTCAGGTAAAATGGGTATTTTTGTGCACTGGAAGGCACTTAAATCACTTACTCTATGGGTGCCTAACTTGTGCCTCAGATATGATCACTGTAACTGTTACAAATGCTTGCTGCATGAAGCTGCTGTCAGAAGTAATAAACCCCACCATTATTTTGATGTTATTAGGCCAGTAACAACTAGCAGTACTTTAAAGGATGAGTTATGACTTGGATCTTCTCCCTGAAGTAGAGCATTTGTGAGTAGCAGATGCAAAAGTTTGAGGTGAAGGTGCTAAACTTGGAAATGGATTCAGAATGCCCCACTCTAGTCCTGGAAAGATCCACCTGGAATGGAAATAGCAGACGGATTCCTAGAAGCAATTAACTAAGCATAAATAATATGTTATTGGACAAGAAATCTGTCAGAACTGTTTTGGAACCACAGAATGGTTAGGGTTGGAAAGGACCCTAAAGATCATCTAATTTAGTTTTCAGTTGATTAATCTTCTGTTTTGAACTGCATCTGCTTTTGTAGCCTTTAAGAGGACTAGGTTTAGGAAGCTTGCAGAGAGCGAACTGAGAACCAAGTTACATCCTTTAATGTCCATTTGCAAGTGGTAAATCATCTTTTGAAGGTTTTCTTTCCAGCTTTCTTTCCATGGTTAACTGATCTTCTTTGATGAGGTCTACACTTCTCTGTGATGTGTTTCCATTCCTTATTCCTTTTTTCCATGAAGGAATGTTGTCTAAAAATAGGTCAACTAGTACCTTGTAAATAGGATTCAGTTCTGCTGCTTTCCAAGTCAGTGGCTGGAAGCCCAGGGTTTCTTTGGCTTTGTCATTTTCAGGGCTTCTGTATTCTTGCTTGACTTTGCAGGATTCCCTCCTCTCAACAAGAGACTTCCTCTTGACGTGTGCTGTGACTAAACCTAAAGAATCTCTGTTGCCTTAGCAAAACCCCAAAGTTGATTTTTCTTACCCCTGTCAATTCTGTGTAAGCTTTTCTTCCCCCACTTGAGGTCCAGACAGAATTCTGAGAGACCTGCCTGGTACCTTTACTCTTTGGAATTTTGTGATTGCTTTCTTCTTGAACACTAACATCTCAAGGCTTGCTTGCTCCCTCTTTCTCTTCCAGTGATAAAAATACTAAAAAGTTCCTGGGAGAACTTGCTCTGGACAGAACCTTGAAGCTAAATCATCTTCCCTTCACTTTCAGTTGCTGTCCTTTGCAATTGGGTGTTCTCTGGTTGAATAGCCTGGAGTTGCTATGCGTGGTCTGTATACTAAGTGGCTTGAGTGCAAGTTACTGTGAAATTGCAGCATTCCTGATCCTGCCAGTGGCAGCTGCTGGCTGCCAGGAAAACTGTCTTAGGCATTTACTGCTTTGCAAGGCAGTTCTTTACAGAGGGAAGGAGTTTGTCTGCTCTGAAACTATTGCTTGTGATATCTTCATGCTCCTAAGTAATAGAGAAGTCTGCATTTGAAGCACACACAGTAATTAAATGTTTAGCAGAGGTTACTCAATCTGAGTATTCACTGCCTCTTTTCTCATCAACAAAGAACATTTGCAAAACAGTAAACTTGGAAGAAATTATGGCATCAGCAAGTTCTGACTTGCCTTTTTTTTAAGGTGAATATAAAGTACTAAATGGTTGCAGCTAGATGCACAAAATTATTGACATATCTGACTCCCTGTGTGTCTCAGAAATCAGTGAGATTTCAGTGTTTCATACGACACTGGAACACTTTTATGGATTTGGGCCTGTAGAATTTGATGAAAGGAAAATAGGACAGAAGTAATAGTTGGGAGTATACTCAGGGGTTCCTAAACCCCGGTCTCTTGGCCAAGCAGCAAGTCTTGGTGTTTTCAAACCCGAGGCTGGGCTGGTGTTTTGTTTTAGATCTTCTTGTTTTCCCTTCTTTGTCTGATTTGGGGTTTTTTGTCCCTGGAACGTACCTGACCATGCTGCCTTGCTGGTGCATTAGCAGAATGCATTTAGTGGGAAGCAAGGAGATGGATTATTAAAGGTACAATAGGAGATGCAACTTAAACCGTTGTTGTGGCCCTGGTTAGAGCTCTGGTGTCTGTATGAGGGAGCATCTTGCAAACATGCTGTGTGTTTGTGGCTTTGTTTTCCAGTAGACAACCCCTCCCTTCAGAGCTAAATAAAACAATACCTAGGGACTCACAGGGATGCACAGTTAAATTCCTGTAGATGAACTGAGCTTGTGTTTGATTTCAGTGCAATAAGAAGGCCAAGCGTTCCGACATCGTGATCCTGTACGCCCGCACATTGAAGGCGCTGGATACCAGCGAGCAGGAGCGCATGAGAAGGTACGGAGTCTCCACGTAAAGACACCCGGCACTGAAAGCTGCGCTCTGGCTTCTACTTCATGCTTTCATTTCCTGTATTGCCTAAAGCAATTTGTTTATTCCCTTGGGGTTTATCAGGAGTGTAGCTGACTTAAAGAACCAAGGCTTTGCTGTGTTGCACATCTTAATTTTCTTTTGGAACGGAAATTTGCATTTTGTGGCCCTGAAACAGCAAAAGCTATCTTGTCCTGTATCCTGAAATGTTATCATGGGAGAACATGCAGAGTTGATGCCAAAAAGCTGTATATTGCTAATTCATCATTAGATGAGAAAAGCAAGGCATCGTTAGGAATGCAAGGAGGGTGAATAGCTGACCTTTTCTGCCATATTTTCTGCATGCATTAAACAGAATAATACCTCATATGAATCACTTTCCATCTTGCTTTGTCAAACTCTTCATGTAGCTTTACTTGCAAAAGGTCAGCAAGCATTGCTATGACTCCACCTCCCTTTCCAACTTAAATGTAGAATTTATATTGAAAAAAGGAAAAGCAGGTATGAAAACGGGGACTCATTTCTTTTCAGTAAGATGCTGTCACAGATACTATTCTGAAATTAAAAGGCTGCAGATATCTAAGTTCTTCTGACTCTTGCGTTGAATAGAATTTAATTGGAGTTTCTTCACATGTCTACAACTATACCACTGTTCTTTCAAGGCAGTCTTTCAACAGAAACCTCACTGTCCTGGTAATTATAGACCAGAAATGATTGAGGAGTAACAGTCACGACGGGAAGAATCTCTCTTCTCTCCAGATTGCCACAGCTTGATGGTGTTTGAAGTGTACCTTTAGAAGGGTCATGTTTCTTTTACTGGATTAACACAGAAAAGTAAATGATATACAATATGTTTTTCAAAAACACAGAAGGCATTTGGGTGTTTAAATAATCTTGTTATCTCTCATGGAGAGGTAGTTGTCTGACTTCTGTTTGTGTCTCCGACCCTCACTGCAGCCCTTCCCCACTAGCCCTGCCCTTCCTCTGCCTCTTGCTTTTGTTGTAAGGTAGGGAGCAGTGACTGCCTGTGAGTCCATGGAGCTTCTGGCAGTGGCTGCCTTGTGGCACAGAGCCATGAGTGGAGCACAGATGCATGTGTGCGTGCATCAGTATTGTTTGCACATGGTCTTGAATTAGGTATAAGATCATAAGGTTTGTTTGTCACATTCAGAAAAACCCACCAGCCTTCAGGCTCTGCATACTTATATAAAGGATGTGTTTGTGATGGTTAAATAGGCATTTCACCTGTTTCTTCTACAGGAAAAGAAAATCACATGAAAAAACTATAAGGAAATGACAGAATTCTGTGCTTTGGAACATACAAGGCTAGGTCTGAGCATTTGCAAAATACTTTGGCAAGCTAGAGCTCCCTGCATATGAATGACAGAAATAACTGGAATATTGCAGCTTTTGAAGTACAGAATGCAGTGGGCAACATAGACCAAGTGTACAGCTAATTTTAAGGAGTGTCAATGTTTCTTTCCCCACTTTAGCTATTCCTTCATGTAAGCCTGTATGAAAGAGAAATAAATTCAAGTAACTTATCAAAAGAGCGGCTGCTAAATGGTGTGTATGCACTTTTGGGCTCAAGTTGAGGTAGTAAGTGCAGCTTCTTTATGGGCATTCACAGAGAATTTATCTGTATATTTTTTTCTGGTACAGATATATTTTCCTGAAATACGAGATTAGCTACTGGTAGTAGAGACAAGCTTGAAGATCTTGCTGTTACATTGTTATGCTATGATGTGCTGTGTTACTGACACAGTGTATTACATGGACATTGATGGCATAGGATTTGCTTGAAGTGCTTGTGTAGGGGAAAGAAAATTGATTTCTCTTTCACTCTCCTCTACTAACTTAGTCCTTTTGGAGAGGGTGAGGAGAAAGGCTGTTGGAACAATACTTGAGTGAGTCATTCAGAGCAATTGCATAACTGAATATCTCAAGGTGACTGTATCGGGTTAGTGCAATACCAGGTTTTTTGTTACTTGTGGATTTGCCAGAACTTGTGGTGGGATGAAATCAGAGGGCAGGAACTGACAGCCCAGAAAAGCATCCTAGATAATACCTAGTCCTAAGGATTGCTTTTCTCTCCTTCCTCCAGCTCTTTAGAAAAGGAGCAAATGTTGCGGAGACAGGCAGAGCTGGAATCTGCACAGAGCCGGCTCCAGCTCCAGGTTCTGACAGATGAATGCAGCAAACTCCGCAAGCAAGTTCAGGTGAGTCTCATGCTACAAATACACAGAGGACTTCTTTCTCTTCAACCTGCCTTTTCCATGTTCCCTTAGAGGAAAGAAGACAGGATTCCAGTTCTAATAATCAGCAAGATTTAGTAAACTCAATTGGTGAATCATCCCAAGCTGGTAAAAACATCCTGCGCTGGAATATTCATGTGTGCTACAAAAACACTGACTTTTTTTGTGCTTTTAAGACTTAATTGAAATTGCAGCTCAGCAGTAGAGTTGTTTGGCTGCTGATGTTGCAGGTTCCTCCTTAGGTTTTGTGGTGCCTGGAAAGGCATGGTAATAAAGAACCAGACTTACTCTCATCTTTCTTGTAGTTGCATCAAAACAAGCTTTGGAAATCTCCATAGTAAACCTGTAATATGACCTATTACCACTAGTTAGTCAAGAGACTTTGAGAAGCAGTTTGTGAAAAGGCATGGCTACTTGCAAAATCAAAAGAAAACAACAAAATACCTTAGGGGTTTGGGTTTTTTTGAAGGTTAGTCAACATTCAACGTTTAGCATCCTCTGGTACCCTGGGACCTGGCCTGTCAATAGGGGAGGCTGTACACACAGGCTGAGCAGCTGCTGAGAGGCACCTCTTAGAACACAAATTACTGACTATAAATGATGGGTTGTTAAATGACTGGTTCCTTCTGCCTTATGCAATACTGAGATACTTTGTAACCCATCCCAGCTGCTTTTGCAGGATTCCTATAAATTATGGACTCTGCCAGTGCTTCCAACTGTGAATTAGCTGTTGTATTGCACCAGTGCTAGGTTTTCCAAGAGCCTGTTTCATTGCCGGTTTGCTACCTTTTGTTGTATGAGGCAGATGATATCCTCTCACTTTCTAGCAGCCTGCTTAATTTTATGCTTTTCTTTATTCCTGGATGTTTTTTTACAGCCTTGGCTATTCATATCTGTACATTAAACAACATACTCTTTGCTGAAGTCTTCCTGTGTGATATAAGATAAAGCTTTATAAATTCCCTAAATTCCTGCATGAAGCCATATGCTCATCACTAATAAGAAAATTGGTCCACTTCAAACTTTGGCTTAAGAAAAATGCAAATAAGATAAAACTGCAGGTCCATAATGTTTTCCTGCAATTCATTTGGTGTTAAATGATGGAGTGTCCATCATAACTGAATTGAAGTCACATGTTATAAAGATTAAGTACCCTGTGTTCTTTAAGCTCTGTTTCAGTATTTACACTGCATTCATCATTGTCCTGTAGTGGTTAATGCAAATGCTGGAAGCAATTTTAAGGTGCTTGTTTATACTATGAATAAACTGAAAGTAAAACAATATACTGGGGAGCAAAAAAAGTCAGCAGGAAGTCTGCAGTAAGTCTTTAACTTGTTTGATTATATTTTGAGCAGATGCCTAATGAGTTCCTTGTTTTATGAGAAGTTGTACAGTAAAGCAACTATTTGCATAGAAGCATTTAGGTTGGGAGGTTTCTAGCCCAGCCCTGGCTGGGTGATTGCAGTGTAGGATTGGGTTGTTCAGGGTTTTTTGTTGCAAGTGCTCTTGAGCTGTGCCCAGCAGCAGTCACGGCATGAGTTATGACCTTTTTTAAGGTTCGTATGCATTTTTCCGTGCTCTTACCCATTAACGGTCTCGTTCATTGTACTTTGTTATTGAAGTATGTAATGTTATTGAGACTAGGAAATTGATGGTTTTTAAATCTTTAGCTATATGAAAATACACGAGAAAAGGAACTTGAAGTTGAGGAGAGCTCTGGAAGAAAGCCCTCAGGAGTGGGGGCTGTGCTGAGCTGTGTCCGGCCCACCACAGGAGGTTCAGGCTTGTCTTTTGGAACCAGTGCTGCTGACACCTTACTTTTACCTAATGTTTTTCCTTTGGGAGCAGAAAGAATTTGGGAATGAGATGTGAGCTACTGCAGTACTCCTCCTGAATCTGCCAGCATTTTTAGTAAAAGTAGCTAATGATAAGCAAACCATCTCTTCCTTCTGATATTAATACCACTGATCAGCTGGGGTAGGAAATTTGATTTTTGCACATGGGAAGCAGTAACTCTGTTTGGATATGGAGCAGGAAAAGGAGGACTGGCAGGGGAATTATAGGAGACTGCATGCTGCTGTGGAGAAGAAGGCAAATGTAATTGTGAGCCTTGCAGAGATCAGTTTATATTGCTTGATGTAATGGAAAAGCTTTTTTAAAATAGGATTTTCAGAGCATCCAAAAAAAATTGAACGGCAAAATATCAATACAAACTTGTGTATCCAATACCTCTAGAAAAAAAAATTAGGCTAATTGTTTTATTGTATAAAAATTGTTCATCTTTGTGATCTCTGTGTTCACCTCCAGTTGATATCTGGGGAAGTGAAAGCTGGTATTTCATTGCTGTTGTTTATAGTGAAGCCAGTTAAAAATGCTCCATGTCATTTAGCCTGAATTTGAACCCAAACCCCAAAGGGAGGTGCAAGGTGGAATGTCTGCAGTGCTGCACCACAGCTTGAGGTTGTCCTGTCCTGTGTTTCTCTATTAAAGGCAGGGCTGGGGCTGTGCAGTGCAAGGTGGGAGGTGTGGCTTCTCTAAGAGCTCTGTGGGAAACAGCCAGAGAATGACAGTCATTGATTCCTGCCTTTGTCTTGAAAGCTTCATATCAGCTATTACGACCGTAACCTAATACTCAAAACTGTTCTGAATTTGTTGTAGCTGGTGGTTTTCCTTTCCTATTCATTGTGCTCTTTTGCTTCTCCTGCATGCTTCTCAGGAGGACTTTTGCTATATAGCCCGTTCTTTCCCCCCATGTGACTGTGTTCATTCATCACTGCAAAGGCGAGCTGCGCTGTAGAAACAGTGATAGCATGTGCAGAGAGAGGAGTCTGCTCTCAAGGCCTTTAGTTGACACCAGGCATCAGGAAAACTGCAACACATCTTAAAGGAAAGTATGGGCTTTTACATAATGAACAGAATGTTCTTTTGAGCACAGTTAGTGGATTTTGTCTGCAGCACAACATTTTTAATCACCTTGCTGATGTGCCTCCAGTAGGACTTCCTGGTTCTGCTGGGTTTGTCCATTGTGTTTAAATGTAAACATTGTACTAATAGTCCCTGTGATTTTAATTGCCTGGTTTCCGTTTTAATAACTTGTGTGAAAGTTGAATGTTGAGTGCAGGTGACAGGGAGAGTTTTGGAAGGTCCCCAGAGTAACAAATAATTTTAATCTCTTGTGATCCCCAGTGGTTGTTGTCTCCTCCCCTCACCTTTTAGAAATAACAAGTTTATTAAATTTTTGATTGAAAGTTACTTTCTTCTAAGTTGCCTGTGTTTTCACTGACTGCTTACTCCAAGCCTGAAGCTACAGCTTTCATCATAAGCAGCCTGACAACCCTCACACCCCTTCTTCCTTGCCCAGGTTGTTTTGTCTTTTCTTGCTCTAATGGGATCGTCTGGAGTCTTCAGCTTCCTTTTTTTTTTTTAATTTTTATATTCCCTTGGGACATTTGCAATGTGCTTGATGCCAAACAGATCAGACCTCTGTAAAGTGTCAGAACTGCTGTCCTCTTGAGCAGCTTCCAAAAGTTACAGGTCTTGATAACTATTAATGTAGAGCTTGAACTTTGATCTTGCCTCTTTGAAAACTGCTGCCTTTGCTTTGATGCAGGTTAAGTGGTGGTGGCTGGTTCAGTATTGATGCTGACTTGCAATTACTGATATATTCATAACATCACTCTTGTGGCCCCTAATTGTTTAAAGATCACAAAGTGTTTGAAGCAGAACCTGCATTGCTCAGACAACAGAAAGCAAGTAGCAATTTTCCTTCAGTATACCTTCCCTCTTAAATATCCCTGAGATTCTGTATTGTCTGGTTTTGACCTTGGATTACAAGATGGTCAAAATGCTTTTTGGAAAGGGACACTTCTGGTTGTCTCACAATATGCTGGTGCCACTACCTGCATTCCCACCTCAACCCTGATGATCTCAGCAGAAAAAGGAATTCAAGGAATACCTTGTTCTTCATAGAAGCTGTTCTTGGCCATGCCTTTGCTGAGTATCCTTGAGCATTCATCAACTGAGGTGGAGGAAAAGAGGGGAGGAGGTGGCAGAAATCAGGACTGGAGCTCTTGAGAGTTGTTCCTGGAATTTGCTGCACAGGGTTTACAAGAACAGGGTCATCGTCATTAAATAGACTGACTTGTTTCCTGCAACGCCCTTTATGTTGGATCGTGGGCTTTTATTTTTTTATGGGGTATTCTGGAAATTCTGGAAAATGGTTTTAATTGACTTTCTCTTGTGGTTTAGCGGCACATAATACTTGGCAGTTCATTCTCTTCTAAACAGCATTGATCTGGTAATAATTGTTACTGGCTTTTATGTGTTGCCCAAGAGCCCTCTCTTTCACAGGTTGTAATACATACAATAACAGACTTTGAGTACATTCTGCCAGAACTTATACAGCATTTGAATGCTTGTGTTGCACAGTCATAGGCCACAGACTTAGAAATGTAGCACTTCAGGAATAGTATGGAAATGGGACTGTATTTCCCTCTTTGATCTGAGAACAAGTACAGTTGGAACACGGGAAGCAGAGAGCACAGAAGGTTACACTGCTGGTGATGCTTTAATGCTCTTTGGGTTTTTTCTTTGCAGGAGCTGAAGGCTCTGGTGTCCCAGTACAATGTGAGCGCTTTGCAGCAACCTGGCAGCTCCCGCACCTGCCTCCCAGGCAGCCTCCCCTCCAGCCAAAGCCAGCGCAAGTACCACTTGGAAAAGGTTTTTTTGGTGTCTCAGGCTGGGAACTGCAGAGTAATGGCATACTGTGACTCACTGAGTTGTCTTGTGGTATCACAGCCTTCTCCACAGTCTACTTTTATTCCTGGTAATTAAGCAAGTCAACATTTGGGGGTTCATAAGTAAAAGTTAATGTCATTTCTACTTTGTCACTGCCTCTCTGCTTGGCCTTTACATGTGCCTTGTAAACTGAGAATACTCGTAAGACTCCCCGTAGTTCATCTGGCCCCTGCATTGGTAGATTCTGCCTAGCAAAGGAGCTTGTTTTCCCTGGCACTCCTATGGCAGAGTCCTAGCAGAGTGTCTCCAGCTCTCCTGCTGGAATGCCACATCCACCTTTGGTAATCCTTGCAAAGGCGGACCTTCTGAAAGAAGGGGCTAAGCAGTGGGGCCTGCAGAGAAGCTTCCAGTAGTTAAGTAAGAAACACTGCTTCCCAAATTGTAGGTGGATTGATGCACATGCAGCTGATTTGTCAGTGCTCTTAAAAAAACAAACAAACAACAAAACCCAACCAAAAGCAAACTCCTTTTAATATGAATGCTTGAAGCACTGTTTCCTAATGAGGAAATAGGAAGCCAAGAAGTCACAGGCAGCCCTGATTTTGTCTCACTGTTATGTCCAGGGGCCAGTGACCTGACATCTGGACCAGTGCCAGTGGCTTTTTCAGTGCAATAGATGTGGCATTAGGAGTCTGAGAGCACTTATTTGCAAAATGCTTTCTGACTGATGAAACTTACTTTATTTGGTTAATGGGTTTGAGGTTAATGTGCCTTATCTAGGCATAACAAAGTGGTTTTCCGCATTTAAGTGGTCTCATTTTTCTGGCATTTGTAGCCAGGGACTGAATCTCTGAATGGAGGCTTTGTGGTGACTCTTGTAGCACACAGGTTAAGTTCACCTGTAACCATTCTTTGCTGTGATGCTTGTTCTCTTAAATAGCCATGTAATCCTGCTCTGCGTGGCTTTATCTGGGTAAGACTGTCTTTGAAGAAGCTGGCTAAAGAGCAGCAGGCCTTAGAACAAGAATTGTAACACTGGTACTGAATTTGCTCTTGCTGGCTGGGATCCTTAAGGATTTAGCCTTGTTGCCATTTGAATTAACAAATGATCTGTGGCAGTTCTTATCCAGAACAGCCAATGACTCACATGTTCATCCCACCACAGGTTTCAATACAGACTTTGTAGTTCTGGCATAGAATAGCAAGTTCTATGCATATGCAGCTTTGCAATAATCTGCTTTACCCTTCTTCCACGGCAGGTTGTGGTGTTAAGATGGTGAGCCTGGCCAACCTGAAGAGCAGTCAGTACATCCCCATCCACAGTAAACAGATTCGGGGCCTGGCTTTCGGCACTCGAGCAGATGGTTTGCTGCTCTCTGCTGCCCTGGACAGCACTCTTAAACTCACCAGGTGAGCCCTGCTGCCTGTCCCTGCAGGGTTTGGCTGTGTGCAAGAGGTTGGGTTGGATTTTGTTCTGATTTCTGACTTGACTTCTGCTTTCTGGAAGACGCTTCAAAGATGGGATCAGGTTTGTGTATTCTTCCTGCATGTGGGAACTACCAGAGGGAAGGACTTATTGATGCTTTTGCATCTTTAAGGTGGAGGTGTCATGGAGCTACCTCTCTCTGATTGTTTTCCCGTGGAAAACAAGTGATTCAGCACGGATTGGCCAATTGTGTTGAGAATAAATGTAACATGATATATAGACATGACATTCACTGTCCACTTGGTTTTCTGTTACTGCAGGGAAATGTGAAGTGTGGGAACTTGTACAGCATAAAGCAGAGATAAGGGGTGGTTAGGCTGGGCTCTTCCTTCCCTGCACTGATGTTGACTTCTCCGATTTTAAACTTCTTGCAGATCATGGAATTAATCTGGGATATGAAATGCATAAACAGCATTGTTGAGCATGTGCTAGAGGCTCTCTAGAGCCAGCAGAGACTTAAAGCAGCAGGTTAGAGACTAATTATTCAGAGACTGAGAGAAAAATGTGTCCGGTCCTGTTAGAATTTACAGCTTATGAGTGTGTTTCCTTGCTGCTCTGCTGCTCTTCAGTCTTAATCTTACAGTGCTTCAAAACTTTATTGGCTGATTGATTCTTACTGAGTTATGTTAACATCTCTGTGCAATCTGGCTGTCAGTATTGGGTTAGGCAGGATAAGTGTCTGTTGTTTGACTAATTAGTCTCAATTCTTTCCCACAAGTGAAGCAATGAAGAGAACTTAATCCTGCAACAAAAATGCAGAATGTTGCTTTCCTGTAACCATGTTGAAACGTTTGCTAGACTAGTTAAAAGTAAATAAAATTGCCTCTGATGCTCAAGTCAAAGTGTCAGATTTCTAACTGATTAGGCTGATAATTCTTTTCATGGATTAATCTGAAGAGTGAGCAGACACTACAACAAGAAACCAGACACTTCTATATCTGCCTCTCACTGCCTGGTTGGCTGCATCAGAGCTTGTGATCCACTTGCTTTTGTCCTTGATCCCAGAATGTCTTGGAGTTAGGTGTTTGCTTCAGCAGCGTCTTCTTACTTTTTTCAGTCTCCCTCTGAAAGAATAGTCCTTCTTTGGGTCATCTTTCTTCTCTAGTTACTCACTTCATAGTCATCCTCCCCAAAATAATTATCCAAGATGTCTTTATGTCTCCTGCTCTGGCTTGCAGTTGTTTAAAATAGCACTATGAGTTTGTTTTGGTTTTTGGAGGGGTTTTTTTTCTGTCCTGTTGTTTTGACCCAGTCACTGCTCTGATATCAAACTCCATTTCCCCAGCTAGGTCTTTGTAGTTGTTCTCCTTACACTTACCTGGGAGCAATTACTTCTTTCTCTGGAGTCCTGAGCATAATCGCCTTCCCCAGGGAGAAGCACATGTGTAACAAAGGATATCTGGAGACTTTGATATGTGCAGTCTTCTGTGTCTTGCTGTTCTCAGTCTGCAAATGCATGTTGACAGTGCTGCCCTTTGCAAATACGTCCTGATCTGATACCAACTTCATCTGCTATTCTGGCTTGTGCACCTCTGTGGACTCCCCTCTTCTTTAGAAATTTGATTTGTAGAAGCAAAAATTAATACTATAAATGTGCTTTCAACTGTCCTTACCCACTCACTGTCTCACTCTTGCTTAAATTTTATTCTTTTGAGGCATAAATACTGTTCCTCTTGTGTAAAAAGAGGGGAAATAATTAATGAGAGATGTAATCTGAAGAGATGAGCCCTGTGATCTCAGGAATATGTGGTATTACGGGATTACACCAGAGTTGCTTTTCCTAATTGTTTCCAGAAAAGTAACTTAGCTTTCTCTTGCCAGTAAGGCAGCTGAGACCCTGCTGTGGGATTTCCTCTCCCAGTCTCCAAAGATCAATCTGGAAAAAGAAGCATTGGCCTGGAAGAATTATAAATCACTTGACAATATCCAAGGGATTATTCTGTTTGGGTTTTTAGATTCATGTCTGGAGTAAAGGAGGAGTTAATTGAGAATTTGGTCTAAAGAGAGATGCTTTTGTCTGAAGACTTTAAAAAGTAGATTAGCTTACTTTAATTGTGCTGTTTTCTCATCAGTAGACGCTTGTGCAATTGGCCAACACTTTGCTTTTCTTCTGCAGCTTGGCAACAAACACTGTGGTGCAGACATACAATGCTGGCCGTCCTGTGTGGAGCTGCTGCTGGTGTCTCGATGATACAAACTATGTCTATGCTGGGTTGGTCAATGGTTCTATCATGATATATGATCTGAGAGACACAAACTCTCATGTCCAAGAACTGGTCCCTCAGAAGTCCAGGTATGGCAGAAGGATTTGTCATTCCTCTATATATATATCAAGTTAATATATATCAAGTTAAACAGAGCTTTTTCCATAAACCACACAAAAATTGCAGTAGTTTAAATTGTATTATGTGAGTCTCTTGTTCAAAAATTCACATTTAGCACAAATGTGAGAAGTCTCTCATGAAGTTGTATGGTGTATATATATAACTTATGCACGTGCCAAGCACTTGTGCTCTTTTTAAGGCACGCAAGGGTCAGAAATAGACCCGCTGGTGCAGCATAAACAGAAGAGCTGAATTTGTTTTGGAGCTGGGTTTAGTATTTAATTTTGAAAGGACAAATCACGAAGAGGTGTGAAATTCTGATGCTTCTGTTTCTTATACTCTGGGAATCAAACGCTGATTTGTGCTCATCTGATGTGTGCTGTCTGGTGCTTCTGTAAAACATAAGGCTCAGTAGTTAAGTTGAATTTAATTTCTACTTGACACATCCATTGGGACTCCTTGCTTGAAGGACCATCTGACAGCCTGCTTAGGCCCTTTCTTTGCCATGCAGTTGGAGAACAGGAGCTCTGCAGCAGCAAGCAGGACACCAGCAGAGCTGCAGCTGACAGCACTGTCTCTTGCCAATGACCCTTCCAGGTGCCCCATGGTATCGCTGTCCTACCTGCCCCGGATGGCCTCAGCGTCACTGCCTCATGGCGGAATACTGGCTGGGACCTTGGAAGGAGCCTGCTTTTGGGAACAGAAAGCTGGCAACTCCTACCGGCCCCATCATCTGCCCCTGGAACCCGGAGGCTGCATCGATCTCCAAACAGAGATCAACACACGGCACTGCCTGGCCACGTACAGGCCTGGTACGTACTGGGGTGTGTCTGCAGGGCTCTGTGCTCTGCTTCTCACTGCACTGGGCCGAGCTCGGCAGCAGCTTTGGTGCTGTGGGCACAGCAGAAACACAGCACCTGCTCTTACTAGAGCACTGAGCATCTGCACATAGATGAAAACTGGGGGTGGGCAAAAGGAGGCAGCTGCAGGGTGGTGCTGCTTGTATTCCTACAGCTAAAGTTGCCTCTTTATTTATACTATGCAGGTAAAAATAACCCATGTGTGCGTTGTGTGATGATGGAGCTGACTTGCAGCCCACTGACAGAGGCCTCTGAAGATGTGGTGTGTTCTTCTAACCCGGTTCAGACTTTCAGTGCTGGGCCCACTTGCAAGTTGTTGACCAAAAATGCCATTTTTCAGAGCCCGGAGGATGACGGGAGTGTCTTTGTGTGTGCTGGTGATGAGGCATCCAATTCTGCTCTGGTATGTCTTGCTCCTTTCAGCGTGGTGTAAGGGTTTATCGCAGTTCTTAGGAGAGGAGCCTTATCAGTCACAGCATCAGTGTGATTTGGTGGGAATTGTCTTGTCATTCACACTGCCCCTGTGCTAGCTGGTCTGCTGTGCTGCTGTGGCAGCTGTAACTTCTGACAGCATGGGACTCCAAGTCTTAGCCAAGGCCTGCAGTCCCCATCCCTCAAAGCCCATGTAGGCAGTGAGCCCCTGTTGTCCCCCAGGGGAATGGGGTTGGGCACAGTGGTAAAACTGGGTCCTCTGGTGTAACAGACTCAGTGGGATAGCTAGGCAAGTGCTGCAGGAGAAGGATGCAGGCTTTTGAGGAATGATGGGGAAGAGGAGGAGAAGGGTTGCCCTTTGTATGAAAAAGCAGCCCAAATGCAGAAGATGGACAACAGGCTGCATGAGAGCTCATGAGTGGGGTCAGAGAGGGTGGTCAGGGTGGCATTGTGCTGCAAGTCTGTTAAAGACCGATCAAGGAGGGTGTGGAAGTAGAGAAAAGGTCCTGTGACTAAACTGAGGAAATCTTTTCTGGACAGAAGAAGGTCTCTTCTGGGTAGGAGGGGAGAATCCTGCAGTCCGTGACCTTGTCTGTCCCTCCCACAGCTCTGGGATGCTGGAAGTGGTTCCTTGCTGCAGAAGCTGCCAGCTGACCTGCCTGTGCTGGATATCTGCCCCTTGGAAGTGAATCAAACCCACCTCTTGGCTACTCTGACAGAGAAGATGGTGAATATCTACAAGTGGCAGTGAGCTGTCCCTACTCTTGCCACAGACTGTCCAAATATGCTGCTGATAACCCTACACAACGGCTCAGTGCTGCACTTGCTGCTTACAGGAGACAGGATCCATTACAGCACCTTTCTGGCAGTAGGGAGGAACTGGGATGCACTGGTGCCCAGAGCAATTCCCTTCTTTTTCTGTATTCCTCTTTAGGCCTGCCCTTATTTCTTCTTTTGTCAATTTTTTTCAGTCGAACTCCACAAGCTGCCTCAGCGCAGCAATAATTCCTGGAGTGTCTCCAGCGTGTGTTGCTGCACTTTTTTTTCCACTGTGAATACAGCACAGGGACTTTCAAATCTCTGCTACAAATGAATAAAATAAGAGGAACTTGAAGACCTGAGACTCCCACTGCACTTTCTTGTGGAATCCTGCTGTGATTACTAGGTGATGAAAAGGCATCTCGCAGCATTGCTGATGTGCAGTGTGAAGGCAAGTTCACTGCTGTGGGGAGCACGCTCCTAACATTCTGTTGAAGGCCTAGGGTCGGTTGGCAGTTATTCCCTAACAAGGATGGATCCTGTTTTGGGGCCATAGAGAGAACAGACTTGAAAAATCCACAGAGAACCTTTTTCCTTTGTGGTTTTTTTCCATGAGCATATAATTTGCACTGTAATTCCTTAATTCTCTTCTTTCTTTCCCTTCCCTCCTTCCTGCTTTACCTGCAAGCAAACTTGGACAGTTTGGTTGTGGAAAATGAAAATAGTCCTGGAGAAGTACAGGTAAAGAAGAGGGAGATGATTCTTGTACTTGGGCTGCTGCAGTCCAGTGTTCTTTCTTAAAGACAGGAATGTAGTGAAACAGCCAGTACATTGGAAAAGAATGCTGGCTGCTTTTGTTGTTTGGGGATAGGGGAGTTTGCTTTTCTTCTGTTTTGAGGAACCAGTGGAAGCTCAGCTTGTTTTTACTGACCGTTTGCCTTCCTTAAATCAGTTTCCAGCTCACAACTGGTCACAGAGAGCTTCCATTTGTGTTTATGTGAGTGTGCTGCAGCCACTGGTTTGTGTCAACGTGAGCCCCTGGGGTGGGATCACAGCTTAGGGATGTGTGTGGGCAGGTGGGCTCGTGGCACCTTACTGTAAATACTCTGAGGGCTGGGGCGTTCGTCTCCAGGTCAGGTCACGGAGGGGGACATCAGTTCCATTTTATGTGTAACAAAGTCAAACTTGCGAGGATGTTGGAAGCTGCAAGACAAGTTCCCTGTGCTGAAGGTTATCCCTTGGCACACCTCTGCCTCTGGACATGGAGGCAGCTGCTGTCCTATTCAGATTAACTGTGCCACCACTTCAACTTTATTTCACTTCAGTTTTATTTTCTGAAGTTTGGGGCTTGCACAATGTGATCCTGCTTGTCCTAAATGGGCCTGAGAAGGTCTCGACTTAACTTTATATTTTTCTGTATAGTATTTTGTTCATATATTTTTATACTGTAAAAATAAAATGTTTATAATTATCAAATATAACTGGTGCTGCTGTACTTTGAAAATAGGTCTCAGTGACATTCACTGCATGTCTTATGAACATTCCCTTATGCAGGTGAGGTTTCTCTTGCTTTGTATTACTTCCAGGTCACACTGAGCTTCAGGCTGAAATAATGAAGGTGTTCAGTGAATGAGTCCTCGCTGAACCATCCTGATCTGACCAGGTGAGGGGAACAGAAAGGGTTGAGCAAGGTCAGGCTGCACACCTGGGACATCTTTTAAATGAAAATAACTCACTGACGTGAGGCTTTTTGGAATTTTAACAATGGTCAGGAACTAAGGGTTGGTAGAATGACATTGTGAGAAGGTCTCTGGTAACAGCTAAACCAGAAGGAACAGGATGCTCTCTGCCATATTAGTACAATGAGCTTCTTGTTCTCAGCTATTTTGAGGCGTCATTTATGTTCTGTCAACTCCAACCCCATCTTACCACAAGAAATTTGGAAAGTTTTAAACATAGACAGGAAAAAGAATTAAAATGTTTTGATTTTGATTTTCTAGGTAGTCCTTTGATTTTTTATTTTCTGGGTAAGACTTGTTTTCTGCTTTATACCACCATATAGGAATAAGAGGTACAAATGTAAATGCTATTAAAATAGTGGAAGATGACACTTTCATGTTCTCAGTTTTCAAACAGAGTGTCAGAAAATGTTCAAAGATAAGTGAGGAAACCTTGTAACACTGTCCTACTCCCAAGTTTGCAGCAGGCTGCAGGAAAGCACACCTAACTGGTATGCAGAAAGCCCTCAGCATTGAGTGCTGATAAAAGGTCAAATGTGTTAATTAAATATTTGCTCATTTCTGTCTGGAGTCAAAGGGGCAGATTTGGGATGGAAGGATGAAACAAATCAGTGTCTCTGCACTGTGCAGGGCAGCTGTCATGAGAGGCTGAGCTGTTTTGCTGGTGTTTCAGGCACGAAGCCACTACGTGGCTATTTCTGCCTCTGTCTCTGGGAAGATTTTGTTATCGTGAAGCAGGGTGGCCCCTTGGCAATTCCTGTAGTAAATCTGGTGTGAGGTGATAGGTAAAGCCAGGCAGTGCTGTGGCTCCTGCAGACGGGGCCTTGCTCTTAGCTGTGTATGGGCATTTTAAAGTTTTTTTCTATTGCAGGGTGGTACCTTTTTTAATTTTAGTTCCTGTAAAAGCAGGCCTGGTGGACAGTGCAGTGCTGGCCAGAGCTGGCTGTGGTGGCTCCTTGGCTGGCAACAATCCAGCCCCTGCTGCTCCCTGCAGAGGTGTGGTGCTGGGGAGTGGCTGGTGGGGAAGGGGAAGCTGGAGTTAGAGAGCCGTGCTTTCAGAGAAGGGCTGTCCTCCACATCTCCCTCTAACAGGGATGATCTGGTGTTGGACTGTGGTGATCCATAGGGTGAGGAAGCAGCCAGCTCCAAGCCTCCCCATCATGGGAGTTTCGCTGCCCTACCACCTACCCTGGTGCTTTAGCTGTTGAAGGGACTCTGGTGAGATTTTGACAAATAATCAAAAGTTGTGCAGATGAGAAAAGGTTATCTGCAAAGCGTGAGCCAAGAAATGAGTACAGCTTGGAGCGTGTGCACACGAGGCAGGATGGGCCAGTGCTTTGCTCGGCTCTGGCTTTACCCGCTGCCTCCTGGAGGGCAGAAAAGCAGCTACTTTTTGTCCCAAATCAAATTGGATTAAAACCGGACCATGTAGCAAGTGAAACAAGCAGCTTAAGCTCAACCTTCTTACACTGAGGTAGCCAGAGCATCCCAGTGGGATTTCATTTAGTTCTCCTTTTCCATTTGTGAGGAGACGTGACAAGATTTTCTGCTTCTGTAGATTTGCAGATTTTCTACCACGGCAGTAAATCCCTTAACAGACCCACCTTTCTGCTGGTTTGTGAAGGAGAGAGAATATGGGGAAAAAACAGTTCAGGGAGGAGGAGGAGCAGGGAAACAAAGGAAGGAGAAAGCAAAATCTTGTTTTCTGTGGGATTTGATTTGCATTGAATGCCAGAACAAGTAAATGTGAAAGAACAGATTTCGCTGTTCAGAGAGGTTGGAAGAGGCAGCATGGTTTCCCTTGCAGGGGTGACACTTAAATTTCTATTAGCAAGTTTTTCAAGCCTTCAGTGAAGGCTTTTTCTATCTGCAGTGTGAATCAGTTGAGTGCTCAGAACACTGTTTGAGTCCAGCTGCATGTCTCAGCCTTGCAGAGTCACCTGGAAAATTGAGCAGAGGGGGTCACAGTGCCTCAGCAGCAGGATTGCTCTTGGCCCCTGTGAGCACTCAGCCTGCAAAGTCAGGCATGTTGATATCAACAGCCTCCCTCACCTAAGATAATGATACTTATCATTGTTTATTTGCTTTTATGATAGTTAAAGATACTTAGACATACTGCTGAGGAGGCAGAAATGCCTCCTGCTCACGTTACTTCTCTTTGCTGAAAGAGGTTGGCTGTGCTTGGACGGCAGCCAGAGCTGTGGGTGCCCTGGTATTACAGAGCACTGGATTCTGCGGGCCCATGGGAAACTGTCCTGGGGTGCATCAGGCACAGCGTCACCAGCCAGTGGAGGGATGGGATTGTTCTGCTCTACGCTGCACTGCTGCAGCCTCACCTTGAGTCCTGTGTGCAGTTTTGCTCACTGCAATATAAAAAAAAATATTAAGCTGTTAGAGAGTGTCCAAAGGAGGGTAATGAAGATGGTCAAGGGCCTTGAGGGGAAGCCGTATGAGTAGTGGCTGAGGTCACTTGGTCTGTTCAGCCTGGAGGAGAGTGGGGGGAAACCTCATTGCAGTTGCAACTTCCTCATGAGGGGAAGAGAAGGGGCAGTCACTGATCTCTGTGGTGACCAGTGACAGGACCCAAGCGAATGGCCTGAAGTTGTTTCAGGGGAGGTATAAGCTGGATATCAGAAAAAGGTTCTTCACCCAGAAGGTGACTGGGCAATGGAACAGGCTGCCCAAGAAAAGTGGTCACATCACCAAGAGTGACAGAGTTCAAGAAGCATTTGGACAGTGGTCTCAGGCACATAGTGTGACTCTTGGGGATGGTGCTGTGCAGGCCTAAGACTTGGACTTAATGATCCTTGTGGGTCCCTTCCAACTCAGCATATTCTGTGATTCTGTGAAAATAGTGTCTCTAAGTGCAAAAAGAAGAGGAATTTGGGGATCTATGCCCTAGAAAGCTTATCTAATCCTTGGGACAAACTTTACAGGTAACAGGGTCTCTCCAGCATGTGCTGGTCAAGACGACAGAAATGTCTCAAACTAATTTCCGTGATTATCCCAACCTGTGAAGCATAATTAATTTGAGGGTCCAGGGGCTTTGGTCTTGCATCAAGTCCAATTTGGTGCTTCCGCTAGCGGCAGAGGTCATGGAAGGGGGAGCAAGCCCCCTGTGCTTCTGATGGCGTCAAGCTGGCAGCAGCACTGAGTGCTTGGGAAAGCCTAAGTGGGATTGGGAAAGAATCGTGGCAGGTTGGAGGAAGGGCTGGAAAATTGCCCATATCTTTTATCCTAAAGGTAGGTGCCAACTGCAACACAGATCAGCATCAGTATGGGGGGCAACAGTCTCTGCAGTTACTGCCTGGGGCTTCTGAGGGTTTGTGAGGCAAACGTGTCAACAGCATCACTCTTTGGGGACAAATAAAGGTCACATCAGGCTGAAACTTTGTGCCTGAGAGGCACAAAGCTCCCTTTGTGCTCAACACTCACAGGGTTGTAGCTGAAATGTTGTCTCCTCTTTGTCCACAGCTTCCTTGGAAGTTGAGTATTTCCTGGTCTTCTGCTTTTTCCCAAATGTGGATGAGCAGCAGCACTGCAGGACTCTGACCTATAAGAAAGCCTGAAACAGAGTGGGGCTGAACCTGAGTGTGTCATGCAAATAAACCACAAAATACCAGGCTAGTGTTGTTGTCTTAGCCAGCAAGAAATAGCACTGAATGGCTCAACTCGATTCTCTGCAGCAGGATTTGTTGGTGGAAAGCATCATCCACTGGGAAAGGCAGTGCTGAAGTTTTAGGGGATGCAAAGCTTTGGAGGGAGGCAGCTGAGCTAGGCTGCATGCAAGGGAGAGGGCCTCAGGGCACTGCGTGGAGGCTAAGCTGGGATTCGGAGCTGCCACATGGGAGCAAACAGTCTGTATCCAATTAAAAATTGGAGCAGCTCCTCTGCATGGACCGAGGAAGAACTTTTGTTCTCCCTGAAGTGGTGAGCTGGAGAGCAAGGACACTGCTGGGAAGGAGCGAGAGGCGTCCCAGCAGCTCAGCTCACCCCAGCCTCGCTCTGCAGAGCTGGGGGCCATATAAATGGGGTTTATTACTTGAGGTGATGAGACTGCAAAGTGCTGCCCACTACGAAAGCAGAGGACTGCAAGCACATAATGCAGCACATAATTTTAGCCTTCCTGCTAAAATGCTTAAAATGAGGCAATAAGGGAATTCCTGCCAAAGGAGAGGGGCTGTAGTTGCAAGGAGCCACTGGGGTTATCACACAGGCAGAGATGTCACTGTGCCCAAAGAAAAGCCTCCTCCTTGTTTAACTCAGTGCGGGGACATGGTGAGCATAGGGGTCTTTTATGAAATGCCTGTTGATCAGTGGACAACACAGGATAGTAAAATCCAAGGTTGGGAGAAGGTGTTCCTTGAGCAAAAAATGAGTCTCTGGAGATCTCCTAAAGGTGTGGGAAGAAGTGAGCTGTAACCCAGCTCCACTGCTTCCTTCTGTCCTCATCCTGTGACAGATGGAGGAGCAGAGCCAGCTCTTGCACTAGGCTAACTCTTCACATAATTCCCACTAAACCAAATAGGCTGCCAAGCACGGGCTGGATTTTGCTGGCTTTTGTTTTCAAGTGTTCCCAGCTGCGCAGCCCCTGGGTGCCAGCACAAAGCCATTTTCCCAAGCACTGTGTCCCAGTGTGACATTCAAACACAAGAGGCATGGAGGCTTTGGCCCTCCCTCTCCTGCCCTTGCCTTCACCTGGATGAGGTGGCTGCAGGTTGGTAGGTGCACTGCACTCAAGGTGCTCTGGTAGCTCCTGGATTGGGTAAGACAGTCAGTGGCATTCCCAAGAGAAGGGTTTCTCTCAGGCAGGACAAGGCAGCCTGGGGCAGGAAGGGAGCAGCCCTACAGCTCTGTTTCACTCCGGCTCAGGCTCACGGAGCTAGGGCACGCCCATGGAGCATCCTGGCATGCAGGCAAAAGCTTCTGACTTCGGCCTGATGCCAGCTTTCCAGTGCTGGGAAAACTGCTCCCGGAGTCAAGGAGGCAGAGGAATTGAGGTGGGATTCTCTCTGTCCCCCATTTCCATCTCCCACTGGAAGCAAATCTGAGATTTGGGGGCAAACCCATCCTAGGAGGGTGCTGTGAGCTGGCCCGGTGAGATCCTGGCGGGACATCTGGAGAGCTGTGGTTGCTGAGCTGGTGGTGGACTTGCGTCCCACTGCTGCCACCGCCCCAACACCCGGACAGGTATTTTTTTACCATGAAATTTTGGGTCTGGCTGCTGGGGCAGAGTGGGCTGCAGCATCCCCAAAATGCTGCTCCTATGGGGGCTGTGTGGTTGCAAACACCGCTTTTAGATGATCCATCACCAAATGCAGCATCCAACCCCCCCTTATTGCCCTAGGAGGAACTTGCAGATCCCATCTACAATGAGATCAGCCATTGTAGATCCTGCTTTGGGGACCAGATCACACCTACAGCCTATTTCTCTACATTCCCATGGATAAAGCCCAGAGCCACTATGGAGCATGATATGCCAAATCCCAGCCCCCAAAACAGTGTCTGGCACTGATGGCACAGGAGGTGCAGCCAACGCACCAAACTTGAAAATGAGCTGTCTCCTGGCACCCCCAAAATGTGATTTTTCTGCCCTTGTTCAGCTTTCTGCTCCCTGCAGCTACCCCAGGGCTGGGCTCCCCTTGTGCAGGCTCTTGGATTTATCCCATCCCCTGTAGCCAGCCCAGCATCCTGCCCCAGAAGGGGCCAGGAGTGCATCCATACATAGGCAGAAGATCAATCCAGCTGATGATTTGGCACTTAGCATGGAGAAATGACAGCAGGAAAGTTGAATGTCAGCATTTTATTAAAGATTTTGGGTGTTTTTAGCAGCCAGTCAATTTCCTGTGTTCATTCTTCTGTAGTTTCCCTTTGCCCTTTCGTGGTTTTCCTTCATTCTTTACTATTTTTTCTTTTCTTTCCTGTGGTTTTTGTTTGTTCTTCTGCATTTCTTCTCGGATCTCCTGTATTTTTTCTTTGAGGCTCTGTATTTTTTCATTGATGTCCTGTACTTTTTCTTTGTGGTTACATATTTTTATTTCATTCTCTGTTTTTACTTCATTCTTCTGTATTTCTTCTTCACTCTCCTGTATTTTTTCTTCATTCTTTGGTATTTTAAATTTGTTTTGCTGTATTTGTTCTTTGTTCTTACGTATTTTTTCTTTTATCTCCTGTATTTTGTCTTTGTTCGTCCATATTTTTGTTACGTTCTCTTTTTGTACTTCATTCTTCTGGTTTTTTCCTTCAATCTCATCTACTCTCTGTTTCTTCATCTGTATTTTCATTTCATTCTGCCGTATATTTTCCTTGATCTTCTCTATTTTTTCTTTGTACTCCTGTATTTTTATTTCATTCTTCTCTATTTTTTCTTTGATATCCTGCATTTCTTCTTCTGTGTTCTTAATTTTTTCTTTGATCGCTTGCATTTTCTCTTCGTTCTTCTGTAATTTTTCTTTGTATCTCTGTATTTTTTCTTCCTTCTTCAGTAGATGTTTTTCGTCATCCCGCTCGTTAGCCGTGTCCGCTGCAAAGCTCAGTTTCCCCATTACGTCTCCTACCTCCTCAGTCGCTGGGGCAGCCGAGGCGTGAGTGGGAAATGAGAGATTTCGGGCAAAGACTGACCGCAGCTATCGGACACCTGCTGAGGGAGGCGTGGGACCGGCTGCTGCCTTCCCAGAGGGCTGAGCACGCCCAGGCTCGGCTCCTTGCGTCCCCGGCCCGGGCGCTGGCTCCCCAGTGTCGCCCTGCGTGGCTGTGGGGCCGCGGGGGCCGTTGAGGGGCTGCGGGGGCCGTTGAGGGGCTGCGGGAACCGTTGAGGGCCTGCGGGGCGGCCGAGGGGGTGCGGGCCGCTGAAGGGTGGTGGGGTCCCCTGAAAGGCTGCGGGACCGCCGAGGGGCTGCGGGGCCGCTAAGGGGGTGCGGGAGCCCTGAGGGGCGGCGGGGGCCGTCGGGGCCGTAGCGCCGCGGCGGCCCCTGAGGTAGCGCCTCGTACTCCCGAGGCGGCAACGGCCGGGGCGGGGCCACGGCGCGTGCTGGAGGAGGGGCCCAGTTAGACCACGCCCCCCTCACCGGGAAAGGGGCGTGTCCCGCTGGGGCGACGTCACGGGAGCGCTGATTTGCATACGCCGTGCGTGCCGCGGGGTGGGCGGGCGGACGCCGGAGGTGGCGGATCCAAGATGGCGCCGTGCGGACGTGTCCGGAGCCGCTGCCCGGGCCCGGCGCTGCTCCTGCTGCTGGCGCTGGCGGCGNCCGGGCCCGGCCGTCCCGCGGAGTGCCCGCGGCGGCGGGTCGGGCAGCGGGTGGAAGCTGTCGGAGGAGGCGGTGTGCCGGGAGGACGTGGTGCGGCTCTGCTCCAAGCACAGCTGGGCCAACAACCTCGCCGTGCTCGAGTGCCTGCAGGACGTCCGCGAGGTGAGGGTCGGGCCCGGGGCCGGGCCGGGCCTGCCCGCGGCGGCGAACAAAGAGCGGGGTCCGCGCCGCCCGCGCCCCGCCGCTCCGCCGCCCCGCGTTTCCCTCATGGTTTGTGTTTTAAAAATCGGAGTTTGCGCAGCGGAGCTCCATGAGGGGAGCAAGCTAGCTGCGGGGTGGCCGTGAGGGCTCCGGAGAGCAGCTCCTCTTCATCTGCACCTCGAGGCTCTGCGCTGCCGCCCGCGCAGCGCCCTCGGGGCAGGGAGAGCTCTCGGAGGGATGGCTTTGTGTTCTGGCTCTGGTGCCTTGCGGGGTTATTCGTTTCCAGAGCTCTGGGAGAGCCCAGCCCGCGTAGTGTTGAGTGAAGGCGCCGTGCTCGTAGCAGCAGTGACCTGAGGAGATGTTTTGTTCACGTTCAGGTTCCCACCTTCGCCTAGAACTCGGCTGCAGAGGCGGCTGGTTTCCAGTCCTCGGCTGTCCGTGTATGAAACTCGATATACAATCCTTAGACCTGGCTGACTTTATGGGGAGGTTAACGGGGCAATCTGTGTTGTTCCCAAACATCCGTCACGAGCGGTTTTAAGTCCAGCTCAAGAAAAACTGAGTTGCCACTTCTGAGTCTTCCAGCTCCATCTTTTCATTCATTCCTGGGTTCAATTTGAAGCAGCCTTTGGAGGACGTGCCTTTGGTGAGCTGTTCTGGTCTTGAGATCTGTGTAATTCTTGGCTTCTCTGCTGTGAAGTACAGGAATGCCAGGCTGGGTCAGTTTTAATGGTGTTTTGCCCAGTTGGGAATGCGATTAGGAAAAACCTGGGCTCGTTTCTCATCCGTTATTATGGGGGCAGCAGATGGCAGTGACAATGGTTACTCTGACCGAGGGGAGTCTTGAACCAGTAAGTGTCAGTGATTACTTCTGACTTAAAATGCAAAGCTAATTTAGATTTTTATCTAACTTCACGTTTTAATTTTGGATGGGTAGTTAGTAAGACACTCGTGGTAGGTGTTTTAAATGAGTCCTGCTGCAAAATCTGTCACAGTTATGAAATGCTCTGATAATGTGTTTTATGAATAACTTGCCCCTTGCTGTTTCTTTCACCTGTCTGGGATCTTTTGGCCCCCTTTTAGGGAGGCATCCTATCCCAGAGGATTTCGGAAGCTGACCTCACAGGCAGTGGCTCACGAGCTGCCAGCCTGCCAAAAAGGCAAGCTCTTGTTCCTTTCTTTCCAGTAGCATAGCCCCTCCCTACTTTTTTCATAGTTCCAGTGCTTGTTGGTTTTCTGCCATTTTAGTGAGGTGAACCCTTTCGTGGTCTAATTTATCGGTTTTCTGCTGGAATAGTTTTGTCATTTTTCTGAGTTAAAGCACGAAGGGAGATGAGTGCAGGGCTGGGACCCAGGGCTGTGCAGGGAGAGGGAAAAGATCAAATCGAAGATGAAGGAATGCTTTGCATCACGGTTTATTTTCAGCAAGTACAAACCCTTATGTTGGCTCTGCATATCTCCTGAGAACTCCACTCTATGAATGTTATGTCTGCTTGTGGTTTTCCTTTTCCTATTCCTAAGCCTGCCTTGATGTCAGTAGTTTGCTGGCCCTTGCTCTTGTCTAGCTGTAGTGCTGTCTGATGCCCAGTGCTGAAGGTGAATCTTTTCCTGGGTGATATCCCAGGCATCGACAGGACATCTCAGGGCTCTTTTGGATTGAGTTTTCTCTCTGAAGGTGCCACTCTGCAGCCTTGTCCTTATTTGTCTGTCACCCTGCAAAGAGCACTGGCAGCTGGTCTTAACCCTCAGCAGTTTGCCCCCAAGTAACACCGATGTGATGGGCTGCATCCTGACGTAAAAATTACTTCACAGAGTGCTGCTCTGAGAAATTAATTAAAATAGCTGATTTCTGTGTATCCCTACTGTTTAACACTTGATGTTTAGATTGTGAATAAAAGTCATGAGTTGTAAACACTGGGTACCATTTCAGCTGTTAGGGAACGGGGTCAGATGTTGTCTCAGACGTTCCTTTTGCGTTGGAGGTGACAGCAGAGGAAATAAGTGATGTGTTGGCTGTTGTTGATATAACTTTTACTTTTGACTCTAAGAGCACCTGACCGCTTGTTTGGATGATACCGGAAAAATGACAAATACATTTTAAAGTGGGTGAGGCTCTACAACCCACTTAAAACCAGTCAGGCTATAATAAATGGAGATTTGGGGGAGTTGTTTTGTGTGTGATACTGTCAGTGAGGACAGTGTGTGGACACTGCTGCAAGTAGCAGGTAAGATTTTTAGATGCAGTTAGGCTGCAGAAGCAGCCTTTTTTCTATAGGTGTTTAAGGTAATCTTACTTTTCTCATAAGGAATTTTTTCTAAAGTGAGGAAAATTTCAGTTTGAAGCTGGGAGTGTTACTATTAGGATTATCCATTGATTTTTCTTAGTGTGATACAGGTAAGCTAGGACACTTCCAAATATGAATAACCAGGAGAAACAACTACTTGAAACATTCGTTTTGAGTCCATAAAATACAGAGAAAAGAGAAGGTGTGCTTGTTTCATTAGTCAGTGTGAATGCAATCACATGCTTTCAGTATCTGCTGATTTCTAGGTGTGGATGTCTTTAAAGTACATCCTCCCTTGCTTTCATTGGGTAGTTCTGAATCTAAAGGAACAGGAGTGTTGAGTCGGTGGCTGACTGGTGCAGGAGCCCACCTTGTAAGGCAAATGTTGAAAGAAGTAGTTTAACACAAATATTGAGTAAAGATCAGTGTGACACAAAGAAAATAGTAAAAAACCCCCCAAACTCCACACCCAAAACCCTACACAAATGAAAAAACCCACCCAAACCAAACCCCCAAATAGTAAATTTTAAAGTTTTGGTTTTGAGAGGCTATTTGTAGACTCTCAATTTAAAGTATTATCAAAAGAGTTATTTAAGCACTGTGTATTTTTAGAATTCTTGAAGAAAAAATATTCAGATCCCCAGACCGATATAAAATTATTTTTCCACTGAGTCAAAGAAATGTTTAATAAATGTAGTGCAGAGTCCTCTTTCCTTTTGTAGTAGAAGGACGGGAAGGATGCTCCTTGATTGGAGAAGGATATGGTCATGGTCAGAGCTACTCAGCTTAAACATTTTTGACCATAATCAGAAAATAGAATAAACCACATTTTTTTGGTGCATTTTGCAGATGAATTAACTTCCTTCTAGTTAGAGGTATTCATGCACTGTATATATTACAGTTTTGAGTGAGTTAAATTTTGTCATCAAGATTTTAATTATTACTCACATAATTCTATGTCATGATATAAAAGAGTAGAATGGGGTAGAGTATATTTATATTTTTAAAAACTGTGTTCCAAAGTGCTTTTTTCCTGAAAGGATTCAGGTTGCGAGCCTGTTTCTGGAAAGACTTCGGAGCTTGCATTTCACTGAACATAGGCTACAGCCTTTAAGCCCTTTTTTTGTGGGCTGCCTGTTAAACTGATTTGCATGGTGGTTATAGTATAAATAAACCCATGAAATATTAATATATTTGCTAGGTAACGATTTTTGCTTGATTAATGATGATTTGCATTTGAAGCATGACCGAGTTGTTGAATTTGAGGTGGGAAACATTAAAAGGGATGAAAATAATCTTAACCAATGTGGTTCTCTTATCTGGCTTACTAGTGGAGCATAATTTTACTGTTAAAACCTACATTACATCTGGTTAATTGGTGACTGAATTTGATATCGTAATTGTTGAGCTTTGCTTGCATTGCCCTTGTAAAGATTGTGCAATATTTAAAGCATTATATTGTTCTGTGTAATGCTAATGCACTATAGGCTAAGTATTTTTTTCTAAGATCAAGTAGTTGTGGTTAAGCTAGGATTAGAGATCAAAGTTTTGGCCTCCTGCTACTTTCTTCATCCTGAATGGTTCAGTTTCTTTGGTAGCGCCTTTATGGCAAAGACAGTGTAATTGAGCCTGAATGTGCTGCCTTGTGGAAAGAATAGGGCCCTCTTAGTGTTGTGCATTGGATTAAGAGCAAAACAAGCTATCATGAAAGCTGAGTATTTCAAGAATAGTATTTTTCCTCTTATTTCAGAATTGTAGTAGGTGTAAAAGGCCAGAAAATTCATTTGATGTGACTTAATGGACTAGGGAGCGTGTACCATTTCATGGGCTGGGAACTGTCATATTTCTTCCATTTTAATGTTTTATTCCTCACTCTGTGTGTACCTGAGCTCATTAAGTGATCTGGTAAAATAGTGTCAGTGAAATTACTTGTTTTAAAATTATAGATGGAGAATAGGAACCAGACAGTAATGCATGCTTGGAGTCTTCATCTCTTTTGGTAATACTGTAATTTTAGGAAAAGTTGTGCGTGCTCAGTCCCTGTCCTGGTTCTCTAGCGTTTCTACCTTTTTGGTAAATGGATTGGAAATGTAAAGGCTTCCCTGAAGCTTTCTGCTTGCACTGAGGTAGATGAGTGTGATTTGTCACAGTAGCTCATTTTATTTTATTTTTCCTCTTTTTATCTCCCTAATTTATTGAGTTAAAGGTCAAAGGTTTTGTTTTGACTCGACATATGACATTATGTCATATTTGAGCAGGTACTGTTATTCCATCTCTCTCAGCTTTCCCATGCACAGGTGGAGGCTGGCATTTAAAGTACCCTTTTTGAGATGTTTCATTTGTGGCAGCAAATGACTGGTTACCTGTCCTGAGCTGTAAGTAATTGAGGGCTGTGGATTAAACATAGCATGAGGGTAGGCTAGTTCTTAGGAAATGCAAATAGTGAAGACACTCTTGACAGGGTTGACCATCTCTGTCAGCACATAGGGTTTTTTTTCCCCCAAAATCTCTAGGCATTCTCCCTGGCCTTCAGGTGAATTGTTTGAAGTAACTGCCTGTTTAAGAAACTGCCTGTTTCTCGGGTTGATAAGGCCGTGGTTGTGGGATGGAGGCTGTTCTGGTTCTCTAATCATTACTATTGCAAAGGAGCAGGCAGTTAGTATTCCAGTGGCGCTCTTACAGTGCCTACAGCATTATCATCTGGTTCACATATCAACACTCAAAGGGTTGGGTTTTTTTAAAGGCAATGATCAGAAACCTGAAAGATGTACCTTAAGCCTTGCCAAGGGCTTTGCTTACATTTTCCCTTCTTTCTAAGGGATATTGACCTGGTGATCATTCAAAGCCTGAAAAGGACACAGGAGTTTAAGAACTGTTACATTCCTGAGAAAAATAAAAGGAGAGTTCTTACCAATATAGTTGGAGTTGAGCTAACTTAAAGGAAAAATGTGTTGCAATTTTAAGAGATTGAGTTAATTATTGCTCTGGAACTGGACTCTATGAGTTGAAGCCTGTGACGTATGAATTAGAAACTTTCAGATACCATTCTGTCTTAAACTGAATTTAATGAAGAATTTACAACAGGTTGTGGTAGATGCAAATTAATTTGAATGGTCAGGATGGTACCTCCTGCTTCTAAAATTCATGAAATGGAAGATGGGCTATCCAAATCAATGGAAGAGAGTGGCTGGACCTAGGAGAAAGGATTGAGGTGATTACGTTTTGAAAAATACATGAGCAACAGAAAGGCAAGGCTGGAACACTGAAGGTTTTTCTCCTGAGGCTTGGCTTCTTAACCGAGATGAGCTGCATTTTTGTTCCGAGGTTCTCGTTTTCCCTTGTGTTTGGATAGTGTAAGCCCTGTTTCCTCCTGGCTTTTGTACTTCAATCTTAAAGTAAAATACTGAATATACTTTAAAAGTTTGATTTGTTTTTAGGTTGGTTACTTTGGCATCAGCCTTTGGCTTCATCTCAGGATGTAGCAATATTTAAAAGTACTCTTTTCTTCTTGCTGAAGCTGTGTGTGAGCTGAATAGAGGGGAAGATGGTCTCTCTCATGCCAGGTCCTAGACTTACTGTCTTGTGAGCAGAGCATCGAGCACAGGTTCTCAGTTCTCCATATCCTTAGCTGCACTTTTTGTTATCAGGGAGAGTTACTTTTGTGGGTTTTTGGGGACAGGTTTGGTTTTTTTAATTCTGTGCTGTTCTTGGCAGGCTGGTACTTGTGGTAGCTGGTTGTCTATCAGTTTGGCCTGGGATGTTTGGTTCAGTAAAAGAGATTATCTTACAGGTCTGCTTCCTCCAGTGAGCTGGCACTGCTGGCCTGCTGCGGCTCTGCATACCAAGAAGAAAAGGAGTGGAAATACAAGGGGAGAAATAGAGTTTGATGCAGGCTGTGCAGCCTGGGCTTGGCTCAGGGTGCAGTGAGAAAGCCGTGTTAGGGGGAGGTGATTTACTGACCCAAATAGCTGAATATATTGAAAAGCAAAGACTCGGTTGGCTGTTACAGTAGAGACAGGTACAGCTAGGTTGTGTTTTTCATGCACTCTCTCCTCCCTTGTACTGGGGGAAAGGAGATCTCTCTGGTGCTGCTTTGGGTTGTCATGGTTGAAACAGAATGTTTTGAGGAGGGATTATTCTTGGCAAATAAAGTGCTGTATTTGTTTTCTAGTGCAGAGATGACTAGGTGTTCTTTGTTGTGTAGCTTTCCTGCATGCATGCACCACTTTTCCAGTGGATTCTGCTTCTTTGGTCTTTAGAAAATGCACACTTGCTTTGGAAAAAGCTTTGCAGTTATTCTTCCTAATAATATACCCCAAAGAATTGGATGAATAGAAGGTCTAGGTAATTGCCTTTTTATTTGAAATGTTGCTTTAAAATAGTTTTTTCTTTTTGATCTTCTGACTAATTCAGTTTTAAAGTCTGTGAAGTTGGTTGCTATGGCACTAAAATTTTTCAATTCTGTTAGCTGATAATTTTCTGTTATCATGGGATACCTTGATTTTCTGGATGTTTGGTTTATCAGTATCCATCACAGTGCATTAGGTGAAGAGCAGAGATCCTACTTTCCCTGGGTACCAGCTTGTGGCATAATTGCAACCTTTTTTCATCGAGACAGGAGATGAAAACCTATCCTGTTCCACTTCTGAGCAGGGATGACATTCATAAAAACTGTCCTGGAGCGCTGGTATCTGAATGTCTGCAGCTCTGAGCTGAGGGATCTCCTTCAAGAGTTAGAGGTGTCTTTTTTCTCTGTGCTGGCTTTAGGGGTTTTGTGCATGAGTTTATTTCATTTAATTCCTTTGGATAAGTGTATCTTGTAGATCTTACGGCTTTGTGAGCTTAGATTTCCCATGTTTGCATTGTAGTGCATTTCTTGTTTGTAATGTCTACAATTTTGCATTAAACAGAACACCTGATGCCTTTAGTAACAGTAGGCTAAAGACTAATGGTACACATGGAATGTCCCTTTTGCCAAGTAACACCATAGGGAAAAATGACCATCATCATGCAGGACAGGAATGACTATTTGCTGCATTTGTTATTATTTTTGCATCTTTGCCTGAAGCAATGCATTGCTGAGAAGTGCTGAGGTGGCAAAAGGTAGTTAATGTAGTAAGTTTTCATGGTTTCTCTACATACCTGAGATATTTTACTCCTTTCCAGTTAGTGGTAGGACTGTGTGTTCTTTTGTGAAAAACTTCTTTTAGTTTCCTTAGTTGATTCTCAGGAGTTTTGCGTCTCTTTTAGAGAATGCAAGTGGTTATGCTGACGTAATTAAGTGCTTATATGTAACAGTGTGGGTTAATACCAAATAGCTCTTACAGCCCTGCTATGCAAAATCAATCAGGCAAATGTGCTGTCTTTTGTTTAAAAAATAATGACTAGCTTAATCTGGTAGCAAGTTTGCTGTCTAGATCTTTTGAATCTTAATAGGAAGCTCACCAGCCTTCATCATGCTCAGTAGTTTGCTAATTGAGGCTTTCTTTTCTAGACTGTTCTGTTATTGCAGGGTGAAATACTTTGCACCAAGTGAACTGCAAAACAAACTCAGCAGAGCATGCATTCTTCTAAGTGTTGAAGTAATTGCCCTACAAAAAGGTTTTGATGGAATTAAACAAAAGGCAACAAACCCAAACCTGCTTGGCTTGTAGACTTTCTCTGACAGTCCAGACTTGATTTGAGCTGAGTCAACTTTTGTTAGGCTGTTCTCAGCTGAGTTGAAATAGGATCTGGAAGAAGCTTGCAGTGAGCTCTTTCCTTATCAAATTGATTTTTTTGGCTTATATCTGTCTCTGTGGCCTATCTATGTATGTCACAAAATCACGAAAACGAACTACTTTCAAGTAAAATCACTGCAGCACTGCAGTTGTCATAATTTGCAGCAGGAATTGTTCATGAGACTGCAGTTGTTCAGATGTGTTCATGGTGATCTAAACAAATCCCTATTAATGTGATCCTCTTGTTGTAAAATTCAGACAGGCTAGTCAAAATTGTCTCCACTTATACAAGGTCCTGATTAATTGCAGGTGCAGAGAACTCTAGTTTTATTTGTCAAGCATTTTGTTTTGCTATTTACTTCTGACATTGTGTTGACTTGGATGTTTTTTTGGTCATAGAATTATAGAACCATAGAGTGGTTGGAAGGGACCTTAAAGCTTGTCTCGTCCCAAGTCCCCTGCCATGGACACAGACACCTTCCACTAGATCAGGTTGGTCCAAGCCCCTGAATGATTCCAGGGATGAGGCATCCACAACTTCTCGTCAACCTACAGCCCCAATTCCTTCCTTGACTGTTCCTTTTGAAGTGCTTCTAGGAACACACTATATTTTTGATGCTTCAGCATCTGAGATGTGTGAGGGGTGAGGTGCTGGATCTCTCACCGTGACACAGGTATTCAAATTCATGGTGACATCTGTCTTAACTTACTGAAGCCTATAGAGCTGACTGCAGCAGAGGTCAGAGATTTTGTGAATGTAGTAACATTGCTTGCTTTTTTAACTGGAGGATTGCAGGCAGTGATCAGCAGCCAGCTTCACTTGTTTCTGATCAGTCGTGTGAAACAACACCAGGTTTTAAAGCCAAAAAAAGAAAAGGCTGAAACAGTTTTTTTTGTTGTAAATCTTTCCTGCATTTTTATGAAACAGAATACTGGAATGGGACTCCCATGGTGAATGCTTGTTCTGTCTCTAGGAACCACCTGGGAAGGTGTGCTTCTAGGGAACATTTCCCTCAACTGATTCACATCTCTAAAGATGTACACTCATTTTAATGTTGCTGTTAATAGCCTTAATTAGATGTATATGTCCTATTAGCTGTAGGAAGGATGAGACTTGTACTTCCCTCACAGAACACAAAGCTTTGCAGTGTTTCATATTTTTGCTTTGTGGTCTGTGTTTTAGCAGGCACCAAACATATGGTGAACCATCACTGATAATACTCTCACCTCTGACTCCAGAAATAGCAGCACTGTATAGGGCAGAGTTGCCTGGAATAATGCAGTTTGTTCCAGCTCAGGCACTTGGCAGTGTGGCTTGAGCTTGTCCACATCAAACCCCTCTCACATGCTCTGAGGCTATGTTGGCTTCCTTTCCATGAGCAGCTCACAGGTAAGGCTTACACAAAGGGGAAAAGCATACAACAAACCACAAAGTACAGGGTTTTTGGTTTCCCTCCCCTCCTCCAGGCATTTGTGAAGTGTTCCAGCGTCCTCTTGTATAAACCATAGTCTAAACTTGTTCTGCTAGGGAGGGTGCTGATGGAATTTAAATTCTTCTCTTTGTATGTCAGCTCTTCCCAAAGTAATTTCCCCAAATACTTTCCTTCCTCCAGGCATTCCAGTGAAACCCATCATGACTTCGTGATGCTCTCCAAGATTATTTAGTAAATGTTATCCTCTAATGTCAGTTTTGTTCTCTGGGGTTCAGTATCTCAGACTAAGAATACTTGAAAAAGGCATTTTCTGAAAACTTTCTAAGAATGCTGGAGAGCTCAGGTAGGCTGTGTGGTGCTGGCATGAAGCTGGGAGAAGGATTCAACTTGAATTTCTTTGTTGTATAGTTAAAAGAGAAGATGGGGTCAGTGCTCTGGTCACTTAACCTGCTGGGTTTTGCCCCACCACAGCTTTATTAACCAGTGTGGTGTCTAGATTGGTTTAGGGAAAATGGAATAGGCAAAACGTTTCTATTGCTTAGAGTTGTACATCATGAATAATTTTAAATAACATGGCAGCATATTGTTGCCATTTTGAAGTGATCGTTTGTCTGTTGAGAGATGGAGTTTGATCTCTGACTGTAAACACTTCTGCTTTTGATCCTACAAATTTGGGATCCTGCCTAGGAGATCAAAGTTTTAGGTTAAAAAAAAATCCCCTCTGTGAACCTAATATGAAGCAATTTAAGTAGGAATGGTAAAAATGGAAGATGTTAAGAGAAGGTAGCAGAGCAGCTGAGAGGCTGTTAGGCATTACAATAGTGGAGAACCTTTGTATATATTAAAATCTTTGTCTCAAGTTTTAAGGCAGAGTATTATTTCATACACCATGATTGTTATGATTTTAAATTGGGCCAGAAGAGTCTTTCTGAACTGAACTTTTTTTCTCAGCAGCCATTTAAAATAAACTTGTGGAGGCTGGCTGATACTATGATCCACTAGTTTGGGAGCCAATGATGCTGAAAGTACTCCTAAATAGTCCTTTTGGGCTTTGGTATGGTTTTCTAAGTTCTTTGTATGTTGCACACTTTTTGAAGAATTAAAAGCTGTAAAATATATCAAAAGATCATATTTGAAGAATATCTAAAATAATGCCTCAAAGCTGTCAAAACACTGCACATGAGTAAAATTTGGGCAGTGTGAGTACAGTGCTATTTGCTCCCACATTTATAGACCTCGTTGCTTTGTTCTACCTTCTTTTGGGGTTTGATCCATTGGTAGCACTTCACACCTGAATCCAGGCCTTCAGAAGAACTTCTTTCTGGTGAATCTGAAGCCGTGTGGACAGGGAAGCTGCATGGGTTGTTAGGAGATGAGCATCTTTATTGGAGGAGGTTGGGGAGGATGGAGAATTGAACAGCACAGCCACTTCCCCAGTCACGAAGCCACCTGGAAACAAAGGGAAGGACAATGATATCAGGGTTATTCTCTTCTAGAAGCTGCTGAGCAGAACATCCAGTCACAGGCAGACAGTGCTCTTTGCTGTTGTTTTCCAGCTGGGACTCTTGCTTCTCATGGGATATTAGAGCAGCAGGCTTGTGTTGAGCATCTGAGCCTGTAGCCATCATTAATAGCCAAAGTGGACACTGTTCTTGTTTGGTTGTTGTTTGTTTTAGCATGGAATTTTTCATATCATTCAAATCAACAATCCAAAGCTATGCTAGTCAAGTCATCTAATTAGACTTTCCAGAGCAAGGTACAGGAACAATCATTCCAGCCTGTTCTTGTGTGGAACGTACATACTGTCATAGAAATAGACTGTAATATTCCTGATAACACTGATAAAATCGCAGAATTGGTGGTGATGGGGAATGCAGTAGCGGGAAAAAATTACTCATTTTGCAGAGAAACAAACAAGAGGCTTCAATTAGAATTTCTTAGATCCTATGGCTTATTGCTGGGATTTTGACCATGGAAGTATTTATCTTGAAGTTCCAAGGTTTTAAGTTGGGTGTGGTAACAGCAGAAAGATGTTGCCTTTCCCTGGAAGAGGTACATGATCAGGTCAAACTTCCAGAATAACAGTGACTTGGAGAGTATAGAAACGCTTTCTATCCTGGTGTTCCAGGCGGTGGGAGTTGTTAGCAGCCCCCTTACTAAAGCACATTTGCACCTTGCTCTGAGGATTGCCACAGCCCTGCTGTGAGCAGGAGAACAACTTCCACGTCAGTAACCATTCCTGTGGAGTCATTCAGTTTGCCTGGATGAGAAATGTGTTAGGATCCTGTGACACTTTGGGAGCTGCTGGTTCAAGTAACTGTGCTTTGGTTTCCTCAGCTACAGTACTTGGCAGCAGTAGAATGGTGTACAGGCTGAAAGCGTGGGCTGACAGTGAGTCTGTCTCCCTGCCGTGAACAGAGGTGAAGTTTGGTTGAGTTTGTTTGTTGTTTTTGCTTTTCAGCATGACATGTTCCGTAACAGTTGAGCTTTGCCCCTGCAGTCTTGGGAATGAGTAGCGTTTCTTCTTAATCGTGAGCAGATTGCATTGGGGTTTTTTTTGATTAGTCTCTCACATGAATGATTCTATAATTCTTTGTTTGTTCTTCCTTACAATAAAAGATATGAACATGTTTAACATTTAGTGGCAAGACTTGCTGTATCAAAAGATAACAGGATATTGGGCATCGATCTGAGTTACTTGATGTTTCACATCCTTTCTTACAGTCTGCTGCTAGCTTTAATCCATGAAAAATTCTTTGTGAAAATACGGAACAATTTCTTTTGCCCGTAGCATCTGAGAGTCTTAAAAACATCGTGGGATTGAAATGGTGCTTCATCCTTCTTTTGGAGAAATCTGCCACATGTTTTAGTCCAAAAGGAATTACAGGACTAAAAGAGTCCTATAATATGCTATTTCTGTACGAAATGCCTGAGGCTCTCATGAAACAGAAGCATGGTGTCAGATGTTACTGACCTGAAGAATGTATTTGTTCTTAGTTTTGATATTCACATGCCTGGTAAATATTTGGGATTTGATTGCCGTAGGCATTCTTCTTTCCAGAAAACTGAAACTTCTCCTTTTAATGCGACAGAGATACCCTGGGAGTAGTTGTGGAGGAGGGAAGGGGCACAGGCAGCTTGTCCTCAAATTCTCTAGACAACGTGTCTTGCCAAGTTTCTGGCAAATGTTTATGAAGTCGCATGTAAACTGCAACAGTTGATGGATCTACTTGGGAGTGTAAGAGCCTGAGATACGTGTGTGATGAATACTGCTCGTGACTTTGGGAATTCTGCAATGCTCCCTTGGCTGTAACACTGTGGATGCATTTGGGTAGTTTTATCAATGAAACTCCCTGTTGAGAAGAAAGTGCTTGCTGAGGAAAACAACAGATAAAGTTACCAAAATAACCCTTGCTCCCTGGAGAGCTGCTGGAGGAGGGAAGAGTCTTGTCAGCCACACTTGGATTTGAATAACATGACATAACATCCTATCAAATGGTTTAGGGTGAATGGAGCGGGGGGCTGCAATTCCAGCCCCTCAGGCTTGCTTTGTGTTCAGAGCTTGGTTGCTTGTGTAGGATGCGTGGGATTGAAATGTTAAATTAAGTGTAATAGTTTCAAATCTTGGCATGTGTCAGGCTTGTCCAAGCTTAAATAAATTGAGTGCAGAACTAAAATGATGTGTATCTCTTACACAGATGTGCCGTAGGTGAATAATTGGTACATATGTGAGCGGGGTCCAATTTTATATAAGGTGCTTGAATTTTTGCAGAATGGAAAATTTTGCAGAATTAGTGAACCTGAATGTGTTTTCCTTCTCTGAGGTATTAAACAAGTTGTGAATAATCTGTTCTTTTTATTTCTTAAAAAAAATAAAGACTGCGCAGTTGACTTTATTCATGCTGTTTGACAATTTGCTTATTTTTGAGGAATGCATGTCCTAAATGGTGATTTTGGTGGGTGTTTCAAATAGTTTGTGCTGCAAATCTGAGGCAGTACTCTCACAGAGAGCAGAGGCAGTGGCTCTGTCTGCAGAATGACATGAAGGACCATGTTGGTCCATCCAATTTAGTAGTGACTTCTGTGGCAGGTGGGGAATATATTCTAGAGATATATTCAACAGTTACAGCTAAATTGCCATGTGAGGATTTGGGATTTCCCTATTCCCAGAAGGAGAAACAGCTTTAGCTAGGATATCTTTAGTAACAGTCTCTCTTTTGTTTGTTTAGGGAGTGAGCTGACCTGTCTGGTCACTCATCCAGAAATGTTTCAACGTAAGTTTCTGAAAGAGGTGATCGGCTCTTCTCCCAGGAGTGATTTCTCTGGATAAAATGGGGCATGTTCAGTACAGCTTTCAAGTATAGATGCAACTCTTTCAGCCTAAGATCTTGCTGCAGTTGTTTGGAAACAAATGAGACAAATCTGTTTGGTCACAGAGCTTTTCTCTGCTTTAATGCTTGTTTTTGAAGAAGGGATGGTCTCAAAGATGTGTTTTGCTGGTTTGGGGAAGGAGTGGATAGCACTGTGTTTCAGCTGATAAAAAATTTAGTTTGTCCTCTTCTAATGCTGCACACCATGGCATTCAGTAATGCCAGTAATAATATGGGCCAATTGTATGTTTATTTTAGTCTTTTCCTTTCTGAACCAAGTATATTATTCATCCTGTGTCAGCGGAAGATGATTAAAAGCTTCTAATGAACTTTTCCTGGAGGTTTTTTGTGCTTTTACTAATGCCTTGTTTGTAAGGTCAGCATTCCCTGGAGGTTTGCATGCCTCAGCCAGCCCTTGATATATGTTTGTAGCTCTTGTCCTGCTTTTTATGCTGTCTTTGTGATGTGTTAAAACCTCTGCAGAGTGCTTTGAGAGAGCATTCGTGGGAAAGCCATGACTGGCTTTATTCTGTCATGCCTTGTGACATTCCTAGGAAGAGTGTTTTCAGGAGAGTCTGAAGTATGATGGCTTGCTAGCTAAGTCAGGCTGCTTCAGGTGCTCAGCTCTCTGGTTAAGAGTCTTGGAGCTGAATGGATAGAGAAAAATCCTCTAAAAGAGCATGTTTGCATGAGCATCCATACTCTGGAGGGAAACTGAGGCATGGTGTTAGGATTACGCATTGCATGTTACCATCATAAATCACGGTGGTGGGTAACAGTTGGAGGTCCGGGCGCCTGACGGCGTGAGCATTGATCTGACTCAGAAGCACATTAAATCCATGAGTAATAAGTTTCTAACAGCTTTCTGCTTCACTGCTAAAGGCTGCTGCTCCTGTGGCCAGGGCAGCTGAACAGAACAACAGCTTTTGTTCAGGGAAAATGGGAGGTGGTTCCAGCACGCTTGGCTGTGAATGGCAGTGCTTAGGAGTAGCTTCAGGTGTTTCAGTAGTCCCTGCTCCAGATATGCTCATCCTTGGAGAGATTTGAACACTGTCAACTCATCCAGGTAAAACGTGGGTAGCTGAAGTTGCAAGTCAAGACCTTGTGGGAGGAGCGTGGTACTAAATTCACGGAGGAGATGTTTCAGTTCCATGTAATGGAAACAGGGCAAATACTTGGTGAAGCCTTGATGGGAAAAGATGTCTGTATTATATGAAACTGGGCTTAAGGGGGTTAAAATTTGTACCTGTGGCACGTGGCTGTGTAAATTAATTCAGATTAAATATCTATGGAAGCTAATGGAAACATGTTTTAATGAACCCTGGCTAATTACTCTATTTAAAGTTCTTGATCAATACCCGGGAGATCTCAAACTGCTTGCAGATCGTTTTTTTTTTTAAACAACCTGCACATATATATATTTTATATATATGCATATAATCAAAACAACTGGAGTCACTTGCTTTGTAGACTTCTGGTTCACCAGGGCTTTATAATATTTGGAAGTGGTCTGCAAATTAAAGCTGAAGACTTAAGCATTTTCAAAAGTGTTAATTGTGAATTTTTGATTGGAAGTGCAAAGGAATAAATGGGCTTAGGGGAGCAGATACTAGGACAGAAGAGAGTTTCTGGAATAATCTATGGTGTAAGTGTGTGACAAGGCAGCTGGGTGTGGTTTTCTAAGAGAGGAAAGAGTTCTCGTAAATATCTGCTTGTGCGAGTGACCTATATAAGGACCACTTCTTAGAACCTTCATTTTCTTCAGAATACTGTGTATGAATTTCAGTGGACTCAACATTAATATTAAATAGAAATATCAGGCAGGCAGCCTTACCCTGAAGGCATAAACTACTGTCTTTAAATTGGTTCATATTAAGGAAGTTGGGATATGTTTAGTCTTTTCTGATTGAGCTAATTAGCAAAACTGCACTGCATGTTCATAGTACATCCCTGTGTGTGCGAATGGATAATGAATGCATAACCAAGCTTAGGAAAGGTAACCTTTCAGCAAACAGCCTGTAACACTGTCTCCTTGAGACTTGTTCTGTGGATTCTCCAGGTATTCTGTGACAGCTGCCAAGTCTGTCAGACAGATGGCTTTTATTCCTGTCCATATTCAACCCAGTGCAGCTTTTGGTCTCCCCGTGGTAGCAGCACTGATTGTATCAGTGGAGAAGAAGTATCTTTGCACCCTGCTTTGACTGGCATGGTGAGGGACTGGCTGTGCACAGGAAGGCTTCAGCAGCTGTCAGATGCACTAATGCTGTACTGCTTAAAGCTTTGCCCTCTTCCTGTATTTGGTGGCAGAGGGGTACAAGAAGCAGGATGATCCTTGGAAAAGAAAGTTAGAAGCCTAGTGGTCTCACTAAGGGAATCCCAGGTATAGTGTTCTCTGTATTGATGAATGCCAGGTCACACTAACTTAAAACCACCCACAAACTCCACATTGTAGGTCTTGATGAAGACTGTAAACCCTTGCAGGCTCCCACGGAAATGATTTAGTGGTTAATGGGCCGGCTGAACGGATTCTTTGCCCAGGAGCTTTTCAGAACTGAAACTGGCAATTAGTTCGAGGAGCTGTTCCTGAGGTATGAACAATCTGCTCAAAAGCTTTTTAGTTACACACCAAAATTTGTTATATGGTAGAAAACTTGAGATGGAAGTTGTCACTTGCAGCCAGAGAAACCAGAGCCCAGCTGGGTCTTGAACTTTGCAAGAGGGAAGTCCCTGGAGCAGACAGTGAGCAAACAGGGGTAAGGGATAACATGGAAATCATGGGACTTTGTGGCAGAATCCTGTTCTTCCCCGTTTTACAGAAAACCAAACACACCCTTCTCATAAATTTGATATCCTCCATTCTGTGCTGTCTGAAAGCTGCAGTTGTGTAATGTTGTGTTAGCATAGTGTTTCCTTGAAGTTCTTGGAGAGATCACAAGATTGAAAAATAGCCAATAAACATTGTTCTCCGTATTTCTCCAGAAAAGAGTGGGAAAGTTGGAATGTTATGCATTAGTGTCTTGTAGAGCTGGCTTTCCATGTTCTCTTATCTTCCATTTAATGTTGTTGCTTTTGTGCGTAACTCGTCTGCTTTGTTTCATTGCTGATACATCTCTTGTTTAAATAGGGAAAAAATCCCTGTTATGTTATCAAGAGATTGCTCAAGCATGACTAGAGATAAAATTAACTAGCGAGTCAGTGCTCTGTGCTTTGAGGAGTGGCTTCAGATGATGGCTCACATTCCCATACTAAAAATGACCTAAGGCAGTGATATAAAAAGACAGGGGTGGGCATGGGATATCATCTGGAGTGAAACCTTTCATCCAGTGGTGGATATGAAAGGACAAGATCTAACCTTAACCAGAAGATGTCTTTCTTTGTATGCAGAAGTTCAATGATTTTTGATGACCATCACTCTTCAGGACTTTCTTTGTTCATGCAATTCAAAGCCAGTCTGGCTTGTGGCCTTCATGGGGCCTTTACTGAAGAGCCTCAGTAAATGAGTGTAATCACAGTGATTCTTTCCTGCTGTCTTGTTAGTCTCCAGCAAGAAGGTGGGGATCACATACAGACAGGGTTTCTAGCTGCTGGGCTTACTGATTTTCTTTTTTTCTTTTTTTTTTGTTAATACCTGTTTCACCTCAATTCTCCTGGATATTCTAAAGGCAAAGAAGCTGCTGTACAGCTGTGATCACATCAAAGCCTTCAAGTATACCAACAAATCTTTTGAGAACAGGCAAATCCGTTGTGTAGTTTTACTGCAGTGAATTCCTAGTGTAGATCCCAAGTACTGGTTGAACGATTTTCTCTCCGTGTGATTTGGTGTCTGCTTGGATTTCCAATGGCAACAGCTGTGCTGGTGAAAAATCATGTGTCTAGTTGATGTCTTCCTAAGAAACACGTAAAAAAGGCCATAGCCTTTCAGACTTCCTAGGAACAAAAGTGATGAGTTAACACAGTAATAGTACCTGGTTTTCATTCTTTACTGCTTAATTTTCTGTAGATCTGTGGCTAATAATATAATAGAATGTTACATTTTCCTCAACCTCTTAGGTAGTTGAAACAAATGCCTTTTTTTATTAATGGGTCATCTTCTGGCTGTATTCATTGATGTAAGTATTATTAAAGAGGCAACACAGCTGGTGGTCCACAGCTTGGTATATTGATGGTTGTGTTCAGATATCTGCTTAATTCAGTGTTAAAATTGGCTGTCTGGATGTGTTGCTGTGTGCAGACTCCTTTGCAAGTTGTCTGCAAGTAGTTCAAAAGCTGGTGCTTCTTAAAAATCAAAGAACCTTGCAGCCAGCTCAGTTTGTATAAAATTATTTTCTTGGATCTCACAGCAGCTTTACATTCTCTTGCAAGGTTATCCTGGACCACATCTTTGGAGCTTTAGTTCATTCAGCTAGTTTGTGTTTGCATGCAGTATTTCCCTTGCTGGTTTACGAGGAGCCTCTTGTGCCACATCTTGTTGCTGGCTTTAGTTAAGCCAGTTGAGCTGCTGGCAGGACCAAGCTGTGAACTGAACTGAGATGGAGCAGGAGGTTGCAGGGTGGACCCAAAACTTTGATCGGCCATTAACTTGAACAGCCCAGCTCCTTGGACAGTGCCACTGGTGATGGTGTTCAGGGTGAACAAAGATGGGGATGTGTAAAGAGTGGAGCAGGGTGAGTCCTAGAGCCTGGTTTGAACTGCCACACTTGAGTGTGTTTGGTCTCCAGAGCAGCAGCAGAGTCCCACAGGCAGAATGGTCAAGGAGCTGGGCAAGACTTCTTAGATGAGTCTTAAACACTTAGGAGTGCCTGTTAGAAGCACAAAAGTTGTACATGAATCTCAGCATCTGGAAGTCTGTGTTCGAGTCCATCAGCTTATGGATATCTTGAAAATTGAAGATACAGTGTAGTGTTAAAATGAGGTACAGCCTTGTAGTATTGCTGTCTGTTTTGAAATAATTTGAAAGTTATTGTCTGATAATGTCAAGTGATCAGTCTTGGAAGTTCTGGAGAAAATTAAATGATTTCTCAGAAGCTGAGGTGCCAGTGAGTCTAATGTATGACAAACAGCAGCAGTAATTCAGTTTTATTAGACTTGGCAACATAACACCTCTACAACTAAGCTGAAGGGGCATTTGATTTAAGCATAATACTCTAAGTATTAGTGTATAAAAGAAGGTTCAAAGAGAGAGGATGCCACAGAATGTTTCCAGGTAGTTAAAACGTCCATAACACCTTCTTTCCTTGCTATCTCCTGTCTTCTTAATCCTGCCACTGCCAGTGAATGTGACCACTGAGCAGAACTGGATGAACATGCAGACTTGAGAGCTGCACAGACCTAACCAGTTGCTAAGTTTTCTCTCTGGCATACTCTAACAATGCTTTTCTTTCAGGCTTATTCTGTTTAATTTTGTACTGTGGTAAAAGGAGGCTTTCTGGTTAGACTAATTTGCCATTATTTTCTCTAGCATTGCTCAGACTTGCATATTTGTTTTGCACGTCTCTAAAGATGTCTGATATTAAACCAGTTTTAGTTTTTCCAGCTCTGAGATAGGCATATATTGAAATGGATGCTCAGTCAATAAAAGGAGCACCTTGATTTACTGTGAACTTCTGGGTGGGAAAATGTCCTTAAAAGAAGGATATAGACTTTATGGAAATGCATCGTTGTCCTTTCTAGTCAATACAGAAAGGTTGTCTGGTGCAATTTTCTGGTGACCTGTTTGTAATTAACATGCAAATTAACTGCTTGGTGCTGGAAATCAGGATTGCAAATACGAAGTGCTAATATGCGTTAGGCTGGGAAATCCCCGGCATCTGTTAAAGCTCCAGCACTGTCTGTCTGCCTTGTGTTTGCCGCTGCCTGCAGAGCGGTTCCCTCTAGAGAAAGAGCTACTGCAACCTGCTGTCAAACGGCTCCTTTGTCTCACTTTAAAGAGAACAGGTTTTAATTTTGTGATGTTGATGCTTATTGCCTCACGTAGGGAGTCGTTTGAGTGCACTTACAGCCCTGGTTCACCAAAACTGGCTGTCGTGAAAACAGTCAAGATGAGCTACTTCAGATGTTTCCCCAGAGGAATTGCAGTGTTTCATGGAATAACTTACTTCTTTGTACTAGTGTTGCAAGTGCCAACTAAATGAAGAAATTAGCATACTTACTAGTGCTTGTCATCACTTAAAATTTGGATTTTCATTAAATGCAGCTGTATGATTTTATATTTAGAAAGTGACTTTGATCTAACAGGTAGAGATGATTAATTTAGTAAAGGTCTGGTCAAAAGTGGGGTTGTACCTTTGTCCTTGAGACATCTGCTTATTTTCATGCCACAAAACATCTTATTTTTCCTCTTCAGCATTTTTGTGCCAACCTTACCTACTACCACTGATTGTAACAGCCGATTTAGTAACACACTTTGGCCCAAGCTATGTAAGGTACAATAAAACTCCACTTGATTCTTGCATCGAAGCTTGTTTCTAGTGCTGGCAGTTTGAGAGACCTTTTGTGCAAACTGGGCAAATTTCAAGTGGAAAAAATGAAGCAAAAAAGTGCTCAAAATCCCTTTTCATCGCCAAAATGCAGCTAAAACTTAAGCTTTGTAAGAGAATTATGCTGAAAAATCAAACTGTCAACAAAATTTGGTCTGTTTTCACGTGGAGGAAAAATCACTTTTAGTCGTGTAAGTCTGTGCAAAGAGTTAATAACCAAATGTTTTGGTTGCAGATGGACTCAGCTCTCTGAATTCTCCCAAAGCAGGTTGTCATCCTGTCTCCTGCAAGCTGGCTCTGGCAGAAACAGGGGGAGTGTGTGTACTCAGTCCTAATCTGCCCCATCCTGAGTGTCACTAAACTGCACCAATAAAGGTGTCTGGAAGTGAATCTTTGTGAAATTTTGTATTAACTAGGTTGGGACAATGTAGTAACAGAGTTGCTTTTTAAAAAAAATTGTAGCTCAAATTAGCATGGAGGCTGTTAATGAGCCTAATTAAAAAGAAAGATTTCTGAAAAAAACCAGCATGAATTACTCTTTTAATTCAAGGGTGTTCTTGCCTAGGCTGTGCTTTTTTTCAGAAGGTACTATAAATCTGCCTGAGAAGAATTAAAGCATTTCAGCAAACTGCCTGTCGGCACTTTGCACTGTGGTGCTGCTGTGTAAAGCCTGAACACCACGCACCTTTCCTGGCTCTCCTGTCTTTACAGTGTAAAGCCTCACTCTGCTAATCCTGCTTCCACCGAAACTTTAAATAGAAGGTGAGGAAGAGGGATCAAGTCTTCGGTTCGAATAATTGATGGATTAACTCCGATTTGCTTATCTCAAAGGGCAGTAAGAACTGGCTTCCAGTGGTGAGCCCCACCTGCATTAGGAGGATCTCGCTTGTCCTGACAAGTTTTTCCTGCTGCACAGTCATTGAAGGAGGCAGGCTTCCAGAAATGTGTGGGAAACTACCTACGTGTTTTAGAGGGCGTCTTACTCCACAAAGTCAGCAAACTTAGTGCCAGGTCTGTGCAATTGGTTTTGTAGGGAAATTTCCTATTCCAGATGTCTGATCTCTTCCTCCAGTTCTGAAGTTGAACTGAGCACTTGTGATAACTTGCTGAGTTAAAAATAACAGCTAGTATTTCCCCTTGGATCAGGCAAAGCATCTTGCATCCACCTCCCCCTTTCCTAAAAGCAAGCCACAATTAGTCTTGGTTTCCAGAAGCAATTTTTATTTATGGAGTTGCAGAGCTCTCATTTGCCTACTCCTGGCTGCACATTCATCAGGTTATCCTTGTTCAGCACTTCAGTAGGAATGGGAGGGCTGGGATCAGTGAAGGACAGATCACTGGAAAGCATGAGAGAAAAATATATGTTTTAATCATACTTTATCTTCCTAATTTCGTGTTGCAAGAACAAGTGGAGCAGCTTGGTTTTCTGTCGGCCGTTGTCTTCTTGTGCAATAACAACTGGTTACTTGAGGAAGTAGGACCATCATTTCTGAAACAGGATAGCACTGCTTGTACTCAGAGAAGCAGCTTTGCAAGTTGCAATGGGCCGAAGCTTCGGATGTCTTAAATTACTTGCAAATGTGTGAATCTGTGGGAAACCATAGATCAAGTGCTTGTGGTAACAAGCCCGGGAGCTTAGTCAGAGCGGAACAGCCTTTCTGGCAGTGGTTTAAGTTGGATTTGGTGTAGGGGCTCCCTTGTGGTTGTTGTGTGTTTTTGACAACTTGGTGGTTGCCTGCAAAATGTTGGGTTTGCAAGTCTTGTGCTCCAAAGTGTAATGACAAATATAATTGATGAGGAACAAACCAGCTTTTTTGCAACACTGTACGTTTAGCACAGGAAGGTGTGTGCAGTAAAGTGAAGACTTCAGAATAAGTCCTGAAACCCCATATTAATCTACAATTCACTCTCATTTCTCATCCAGTTTGCCTAAAGAATTGGCAGTCGCTCTGGCACACTGGGCCTTTTTTTATTTATAAAAATTACTCTGTTAAGAGTCAGCCAAGCTATTCTGTCAGTCTGCAAGTGTAATTTCCTCTCAGGTTTGTGGCCTTTGGTTTCTTAGGGTAAGAGCTGCTCACAGGATTTGAGATTAATAATACAAGAGATTTTTCTTGCTAGATTATAACCTGCTTTCAGGTTGAGCTGAGCCTGGGGATTGCTTTTGAGGGAGCAGGTTCACGATGGCTCAGGCTGATCCAAGTTAATATTGCACTTACCCTGTGTCATCCTTTCCCCCGGTGGCACTGACCCTAGAGGCTGTTGTGTGTGGCATCATCTCGGTGGAAAGCAGGAAACCAGCAGAAAACTGCTTACAAAAGTTCGTAAGGAGAAGCAAGGAGAGTGGTTCGGGATTTTTTTTTTTTTGATCCTCCCTGGTCAACTGATGCATGTTATAATTCACCAACTCTTCATTTGTTTCCTGAGTTCTGACAGACTTTGCTAAAGTACGTGTAAAGCACCAGAGACCTTTTGCTTTGTAACACAGATGCAGTGGAAGGCTCTGTATCACTGGACAGGGTTAGATGGACGTTTAATTGTATTGCACCTCTGTGCATTGTGAACCTTCTGTTGCTTCTTGCCAAATGTGGGTGACAGTGGAATGTCAGTGCTTCAGCAGCTTGAGAGGTGTGAAGATGATCGGCTTGTCAAGTGCTCTGCCGAGCAGTTGTACTACCTTAGTTGTGTAATACTCTGTTTTATTTTGAATTTAATTGTTTTGGAGTTTGTCTTGAAAAAAAAAGATCATTTCTTGTGCTTAAATAGATGAAAGTTAAAGTTATTTCACAGTATTCTCTTCTTGACCTCAGTGCTTAGGCTGGTTTGGTAATTTCCTAGATTATCTATTATAAAAATATCCTTGTTAATCTGGTTGCCTCAGGTAATCTGGTAGATGCTACGCGATAGTCAGAAATGTAAACCTGAATCTCCTAAATTCAATTTTGCAGGCTTCAGGAAGCCGGAAAATGTTACTTTTGGAATGCCTGGGTTGTGATTAAATGAAAATTGTCTGATCATGGCAGTTCTTAATTTGCTCTAAGGCTTTTCTGTCCTTGCTTCTTGTTTTGGAGGGCAAAGAGGATGGAGGTAATGTATTGCTATGTGCTCTAGTCTGGGCAAAGAGCACTGAACCACGCGTGTTGATGCCAAGCCTGGCACTCAACATGAGCTGCATATTTAAAAATGTAGCTGATAAAAATGCATGCAAAGGAAAAGAAAAATCTTTAAATGACCTTTACAAGCCCAAACTATTCTATGATTCTGCCATCTTGCTCTCACTATGTAAGTCATGTCTCTTCCTTATTGTGCCATCGGAGTTCAAATGTAGTTTGTAGAAGATTTTGTGTGATAACTTTCTAATTATTGGGGGGTTGGAAAAGCCCTAAGGATTGTCTCTGAATGCTGAATAGGTGCTGGAGAAGATTTTGCTCTTGAATTCCTTCTCCATCTGCTCTTGTTGTTCCAGATGCTTCAAACTCTGTTGTGTCACATTGCAGCTCTTACCAAAATTATTCCATTGGACCGTTGAATGCTCACTTTTAGTATATATTTTGCTAAGATTTAATTTCCACTAAAAGTAAAAAAGTAAAATCATAATTGTTTCCTAAGAGGTAGTATCAGTTCTTACTGTGCCAGGTATTCTTTCTTCATACACATTTATCAGGGATGCTCTTACTTCTTGGTGTCACTTGGAAATACCTGACTTCTTCCTGAAGGAGATCTGTTTGATAAATGTCATACCTCTGGTATTCTGGGGTTAATCTCTCCTTAAAAACTGCCTTGGAAGAATTGTATGTCCATCCTCTACTCTGTATTGTGTGATAATCCTAAAATGCAGAGGTAAGTTCATTGATAATCTGGTGGTGACATTTTAAAGTTTTGTTTTGCTTTTGCATGGAGATTGACAAGGTTTTTCAGGCATCAGAGTTAATTCTCACCATGAGCAAGGACTCCTCAAGGCTATTTAAAGACATTGAAGGAGACCAAAGCACGTGGTTTTGGTCGCAATGTTGATCTGTGCTTACAGCATTCAGATCTCACCTTGCTGTGAAAGTTGCGCTATCCCAACATTTTTTCTTATCGTGCAGATAGGAATCTGCATGCAAGGGATTCGAACGCTCACATGGAAAACTGCTTACCTGAGGGTAGTGCTGTCACCTCTTCCCCTGAATGTCCCCGGAAGTATGCCACTGCCTTTTTGTGGACATGCAAACCACATCAGTTACCCGTGCCACTTGGATAAGAACAGATCGAATTCTTGAAGTCCCATTCTCAAGCATTATCTGTTGGGGAAACATCTTTATTCTGCTTATTGGTCAGGACAAAATAATTTCCCCACATTACCAGGTTCTTCAGTGAGGATTATCTGGGCTTTACCATCAGCATACTGGAACTAATCCTGAAAACTAGTTATTGCCTGCTGGGCATCTCTCTGCCTTTAGAGATCAGAGATCTGCAGTGGTGTTTATTTCTCCAGCCACAACCAGGCTTCAGAAGTTATGTACCTTACTTTAGTGTGTACCTTCAAGTAGTTTAATAGTGTGTGACTATTGAAACCATCACCATTGACCAGAGACCAGAATGAAGTGTTTTCTATCAAGTGCTGAGTGTTGCTGACTGAATACTTAAACTTTGAAGTTGTCTTTTAGACAGAATAGAAAATTCTGTTCTAGCAAGAAGACAGCGTAGTACTGTGTGAGTACTTGCCTGCAGCCCTTCCAGCCTGCCCTGGATTTTAGGTCTGTATTCCTGAGCCTTGTAGTTGATTTACTGTTTGTCAGGAATAATGGTGAGAAAGAACAGCCAGCTGTTTCTAGAGCAGTTGAATTGTTGATTTAATTCTTGTGTTTTGACAGGTGAGAATTGTTCAGCAGTGATGCTGGTGGTGGTCCTGCACAGAGCGTTGTGCCGTGTGTTGGTACGGAGCTGTGGCAGTGACGAGCTTATTGCTGTTCTCCCCTCTGCCTCCCTCCCCCATTATTTTCTCTCTGTCGTTATTAGCAGAAAAGCTGTAGGTGTGCTCAGTCTTTTTAATTGCAGCTTGTCTTTATTCATAGCTTTTTAAGTAGGAGTTATGGAAACAGTAATTGGGAGGATTTGCAGGCAGGTGTCTGGCTCTCCTGCGTCCCAGTAAGACATTTTTTCTACTAATGTTGCTTTCCAGAAAGCTCTTCAAGATCACTTCTAAAATCCAGCATCAAACATGGCTCTTTTTTTTTTTTTTTTTT
>VXAZ01010490.1:200027-253343 GCA_013399875.1 Gymnorhina tibicen | reverse complement strand
TTTTTTTTTTTTTTTTTTTTCAGTTGCTCATCTGTGCAAAACTAGTCAGCTGTAATTTCTTTGTTTGGCTTGAGGGGAACTGTTACTGACCTGGCTGCTTACCATGGTATCATTTTAAATCCCTCGAATTGCCATTATGGTTCAGAATTTTCAAGCAAAATGCTTGGTTTTATGGCTCTAGCTAACTATTGAGCTGAGTAGTTCAAGCTGAAAAACTCTAGTGGTTTTTGGAAAGGAGCTCTCAAAAACACAAAATACATTAAAAGCCAAGCTTCTATGGGAGAGCAGACCAGTACCAACGGGGAAATGTGCTGCAGCTCAGTGCTCCAGGCTTCTTCTGGGAACAAGGTTAACAACTTAAACGTGTATCTTAACTTTGTGAGGAACTGCAAAGCTTTAAATAAGAAGACTTATGTACAATTTTCTTTATTTTTATCCTTTATTCCATGTAGTGAACTGAAGATAGGTACTTGGTTTGGTCCTGTAACAGGGCTTTTGTTTGCATATTCTGAAGGCAAGCAGAATTTTTATTTGGTAGTTCATTACTAATCCCATGGAAACCTTGCCTTAGCACTGGCTGTAAAGACTTATTCATGTTGATTTTTCTGTTGAACAAAATCCAAGCAATTTTATCCAGGGTTTGCTTTTCTTCCAGTTATATAAAGAAAATATTATGATTCATCCAGGTGAAAAGTTCTGCAGCTGTGTACAGCACCATGCTGGTCCTGTGCTTTTGAAGAAATTATACCCAAGCAAAGGTGGGAAAAAAATACATTTAGTTGGCGTTTCATATGTAGTCTCTTAAAATGACTTGTGGCTTGCATCTGCCTTTCCTCTGTATTCTATACGCAGATTCCTAAATAGCCAAAGTGCGCCGTGTGCTATGAATCAGGCCTGCCAGTGGGTTGATGACTCATTTCCTTATTGGTGCAGATGTGTGTAGTAAATGTTTCTGGATAACTCTTTTCGTATGAAATGCATCTCCCCTGTGGGAAGTGAACACACAACAATCGCTTTCATTAGGTGTGCACAAAAACTTCATCCTGAAAAAAACCTCAAATGGCTTTTCATGGTGAAGAAAAGATTCCAAGTGGTTGAATCTTAGAAACTGCTGTGTGATCCCACTTGAGGGTTTTTTTGGTTTTTTTTGTTTTTTTTTTTCTTTTTTTTTAAATCTTGCTTCTTTGTCCAGCTTCAAAACAAGCTGCCATTTATACCAGCACAATTCTTTAGGTAAATGCTATAAGCATTTATTTAATTAAATTTCAATAAGACTCCTTTTGAATGGCATGCTCTACTTCTTGGCCAAGAAGGAATGAAGCACTACTATATTTTTCACATCAGTAAAGGCATTAGCACAGTAGGTTTGCTGAAAATCATTTTAGATAAAATCTAGGTGTGTGTTGCTGAAGTATAGCAGAAATGGGGTCGTAAAGTAAAGTAAAGTGCATTAGCCATGTGGCACTGCTGGAGTCTCTAAGAAGAAAAATGTAATTTCTGGTTTGGTGCTGGTACTGGGGTCTGTGACTGAGCACTGCACCTGGCAGCCCTGCTGTGAGTCACTGAGCCCGGCCGCCTTCACTCGCCAAGACATTTATAACTTGGTTTAATGTTGTGATGTATAATCTGTCTGAATGCAGAATGCCTGATGATGTTGTGAATCAGCTGGTTTCATCTTGTCTTTCTGGTCTTTTTCTTGTCATGGCTCTTGCGAAAGGAGAACCAGACACTAGGGAAATCAATTTACCACAACAATTTGTGTGGCTCCCAGGCAGATTGATTTAAATAAGCAAGAAGCTTAGATTTGAATAATTTCAGTCTTGCTTGAACTCTCTAGTAATCTTTCTAGAGCTTTCTAGTTCGATGATACTATTTTGCAGCTAATCTTAGCTTTTATTGCTAAGCTTGGTATGTTTCCTGACTAAATTGATATGATCTGTAATTATTTAAATGCTTGCATGTTAATGTTTCTATCTTTTTTTAATAATGTTTAAAAATGGCAAGCCATTATCTATTGAATTACTTTTCCATGCATTAAGCTGCTTTTGGATAGAAATGGGAAACTTAATTAAAATGTGGAAGATGAGTATTGTTGAATAAAGTAACTCAAATACTGGATCAGAATGGTTGTTTTACATGGAAAAATGCTTAATACATCAGTCTAGCTTTCCTGGTCATTTTGACCTTTGAGACTTGAGAACGAGGGATTTTTTTTTTCCTTAGTTGTTAGAAAAAATTATTCTCTTTTCTCAACTCCTGTTCAGAGCCTCATCTTCAAGGTATTGATGTGAATGCAGTTGTAATTGAGAATCTGTTTTGTCTGTACCTGTGGAAAGGGCTCGTTTGTCAGAAGCTGGAGATGAGCTCACAGAGCAGGAGAAGAAAGGTTTGCCCTGGAAGTGTGTTAGCAGGTTCCCAAGTGGTGTATCGATGGCTTCAAGAGCAGCAGCACCGTTTGTGAGTCCCTTGTCACACAGCAGTCCTCCAGTATCCTCCTGAATTTTGAATTTGGTACACCCTGCCTGGTCTTATCGCTTGACGGTACCATCCTTCAGGTGAACGTGATGGTTGTTTTGGTTCTCCAGTGCAAGGAGAAAGGACTCGAATTCTGGTTGCATGTGCTTCCTTGAATTTCTTCTGTTTCTTGGTCTGAGGCGGGTGATAGGTACCTCTCTGTGACTAAGGCTTTACTTGGCTTATCCTGACCAGTGTTTTTTGCCTGATCCAGAATGCATTTATCTAAAATTCATCTTACTGAAGACAATGGCAAAAATGGTAACTAGAGCTCTTAAATTGTGGGTACAACAGGATGGACAGCCTGCCTGGCTGCCGTAAAGAGAGTTTCAGAACTTTCTTTTGAGTGCCTTCTAATTACATTTATAAAGGACTTAAAATTGATGGTAAAGTTGTTTTCAGCTATTATATGGGAAGCACAGCTCAGTACTGCCTTCTGAAGTGCAGGGTAGCATAGGGAGCAGAGTTTATTTTGGATGTGCATCTCATGGGCAGCCCTTCCTGTATGGGAGGAGCTTGAAATGGAAGCGGGGCATTGTGCTGTTTCTAGGACTCCCTAAAAATAGCCTGCACATCTTTCCTGCTGAGTTCAGCAGGTGATGGTGAGAATCCAGCAACACAGATCTCATGGGGGAGACTCATCCAGGGTTGGAGAAATCCTCTGGACTGCCGAGGCAATGTCCTAATTCTCTGTTGCAGAGTGATGCTGCTCACAAGCTGCTGTTGTGGGCTGTACTGTGGACCTTAATACATGTTAGCTCTTTGTGCTTATTTGCTTATTCCCACTGTGTACAAGTGTAGTGTTGTTCCTTAAGCGAATTTATATTGGCCTCTCTAGTTTAATGGACTGCTCTCTTTTGAATAACCAGAAAGTTTTCAACAGAGAAGTTTCTTTGGGAGAATTGGAGAATGAATAACATAACAAGTGGGGCTTTTTCCTGCCGTAGGGTGGTCTCCTAAAGTATTTTTAAATCCTGGCTTCTGCCCCTGTTAGTGGTGTCAAGTCAAGAGCTTGTGTGGCTTTTGACTTGACATGGCTCTTCTCAGCTCCCATGTTATGTTAGACATAATGAACTTATGCTGGGACATGTCCTAACAGTGTTTTCATTGCTGTCACCGTAGCTTTGGGGAGCCTCAAGTTGCCAGTGGATTCTCTCAGCAGCTGCGCAATACCTATGGCTTTTCCAGTGAGCTTGTGAATGTTGTAATGAAGAAAGGAAGGATGGACTCAGCTGAGGAAGGGTGGTGGCTGGGCCTGGTCGTTGAGCATTTGTCATAGATTTTTTTTTTCACGTTTGAATAGTACTGTGATAAAATTGTCACACACAGGGAATGATAAAGTTAGCGATTGTAGTTAGTGCTTAAGTGAGAGAAGAACTGAAACAGTTTATTTTAACAGCAGGTAGTCACCCTACTTCGGACTCTTGTTCTTCACCTGCTTGTCACTGCAGTGAAGAAGTGAGTGATGTGCTGGGCCCCTGCAGGTCTTCTGAAGAAAATTCCAGTGTTTTATTTCAAATCCAGCTGTTAGGAATGTCTGAACACTGGCTGTACTCAGAGTGCTCTTGCTTTTGACGGAGACTTCCCCATCGCATTTCATCTCACAGCCAGGGTCCAGGAGACTTTGTGCTTTCAGGAAATTTCTTGCACGGTAATAGCATTGGAAAGCTGGTATGTGGGGTCCCTTGGTACATCCTGCCCCTCTTGTTGGCATTGCCAGATAACAAAACAGATGTTGAATATCGCATGGGAATTCAGGGCGGCATACACCATGAAGAACACTAAAATAGTCTTTGTCTTGTGACAGCCAAGGACTAGTGCTGGGTGTTGTGTAAGAACTGCTACAGGCCTGTTCATCCATGTGTAATGTAACATCCATCATGTTTTGGAAGTAGTGATGTTAAATGTAATTGTGCCTCTCACCACTGTCCTGAAGGAAGAAGGGAAGACTTCAAAATAAAATTGTTCTTCTTGTGGTTTGTGGTTAAGGCTGAAGTGGCTTCTCTGAGGTATTTGATTTTTATTGCCTCTAAATAGAATAGCTGGCAGGAGTTAAAAATAGCAGAGTCTGCTTCCCACCTGTTTGGATGCTCATCTTATTTTGGTTCGAGGTGGAATGCGTGAATGTAAATCCTTAGGATTAAAGCAGTGCTGTTCTTGCCCCTGAGCACGGGCAGGAGATGCTTATTGCGCCTTGGTGAGGTTGGGCGCCTGATTGATGTGACACATGTGCCTTGCTGGAAGAGGGGGAGGAAAATGCTCCTGGAGAGGGATCTTTGGGAGCGCTGTATGGCTTTCAGTGTGGAAAATTGGAGTCATGAGCCCGCATGTTGAATAACAAAGACAAATATGAATATTGGCTGGTGGAGTGTTCAGAGCATTGTTCACTCTGCTGAATGAAGCAAGAGCACTTGGCAGGGGAGCCTGGTACTGGTTAGAGGTGCTCTCCAGCAATGGTGGTGTAATGAAGCTGCCGGCAAGCGGGGAATGTCAGTGCTTGTTGGCTTTGCTTTGCAGCACAGCACTCCCTCCGCTGGGTTGTAGGAATGGGGCGATGAGTAAGCAGCGTTTGCTCTGAAACCTGCGCTTCTACTCTGCTTTGGTATGTGGAGCTTTTGGTGTGAACTGTTTTCTTAGCTCCTGTACAAAGCTAATTTACAAAGGATTTCTCTGGTTCCAGGCCATGTGCAGCCTAAACATGATTCTCTGAAGAACAAAGCGTGGTCAGAACAGCATTTTCATCTTAAGAGACAGGGGCTTTACCACTCCATGTACAACAACCTTTTATCTTGGGTAAAACTGAATATTGCTTGTGAACTTGTCATGGCTTTTTGGAAGCTTTCTGAAAAGTTAAGCCTGACTCCGGGTACTATAGAGTATATACTGTCAAAAGATATGAAGTCTCCGTATTGAGAATAAGTTAAAGAATTTGATTTACAAAGAGATTATGAACGTATTTGATAAAAGCTCTTCATTAGCTGTTGCACTGGAATTATTTGTTGAGATCTCCCTTTCTTTCTTGGCTCGTTTCTCCTCTGCATCACAAGTGGATGCTGTGCAATACTGCCAGTACTCATGCTATTGATTTTGCATCTTTACTGGAATACTCTAGAGTTTATCTGGGATGTTCTGGTTGGGGTTAAGGCAGAATGTCATCCAGGAAAGTGGTTTGAAAGTAAAGTTGTCTCATCATAGCTTGTTTTGAGTGCTGCAGGTGGAGATGCCACTGTTCATTCCCAGTAAACTCACTAGTGCTGGGCGGACTCTTCCGTAAGCCCATTTGTACTGACCTGGCAGAAAACTCTAAAATGACAGTTTTCTGTTGATTTGCTGAGTTTTGGATGGTGCAATGAGCTGGAGTCAAGCTATGGGGGTGAGGAAGACAGCAGAAGCCCTGTCACCTCAGTTGGTGGGATAACAGCTCTCCTTCTCCTTTATCCTCTCTTGTGGCTCTACCAGCATCCTTGCATGCCTTTTGGTCTCTGAAGCTTTTTGCTAGCATTCTGAGAGAGCTTTCCAGGAGCAAATCCTGAAACCTGGCGGGATCTGCAGCTCAGTGTCGGTGCTATGCTTAGTAGCAGAGCTCTGTTGTGGAGGAGTGTTGTGGGAAACATTACATCTGGTAGCAGTGCTGCCAAACTTAAGTGGCAAACCCATAATTTCAAGGTCTGTCTTGTTCCACAACTCATTGGGACTTCCTGGAAAGCCTTCGAGAGGAGGAAAAGAGGGAACTAAGGGAAGAACAAACAAACATCTGGGGCAAATTTGCTTTGATTGTGCTGACTGTTGGGGATATGCTCTGATGTCTGGATCTGTGTTGAAAGGAGAAAGGCTGAGAGGGCTTAGGGGCTTTAGAGTCCCCCATGCAGGGAAGCAGAAGCAGCAGAGACAAGAATAGCTTGTGTGAGAAGGCTGTGGCACAGAGCATGGCACTCCCAGCACAGAGCAGCCTCTGAGCACCCGCCCTGCACTTTTGCATGGATGGGAACAGCCAGCTCAGAGAAAGTGATTTGTTGGTAAGAGCCAGCAAAGATACTTACCGGGTCAGGCAAATGGAATTGGTGTTTCCTTAAAATTGCACCACAGTCTGTGGTCACTTCTGATGCACCGGAATTTAAACTTGAGATTTTTTGTGCTTTTCCTGCCTTTGGTATTTGCCCAGGGAGGGGGTCTCTGCTGTGCAGGAATGATACACAGCCTGCTGAAGACCTTGCTTAGTGTCAAATGTGAAACAAGCAAAACCACTTTTGACTTTCTATCAAAGCTACTATAGAAAGAGTAGGACTTGCTGAGCTTTCTTGGTGTTTGAAGAAGATACTGAACAGTGGATCTTCAAAGTACTGAGGGACAAGGCCTGCTTCATCCTTGTCTCCTTTTTATGTGGCTGCTGAGCCAGAAGGACACACATGTTTTACTGGGGTTTTTTGATGTTGCTTTGTGCTATCTTTTCTGAATAAGTGTACTTATCTGTAATGGTGTCATACCCCTGGAGGATCTAAAATGTCAGCAGAGGTGGAAAAGTTTGTGGAATCTAGAATTCAGTTAAAACAGTGAAAAAAAGTAGCAGAATTTGGTGTTTGGGGTGATGTGCCACTTGTGCTGTGTGTGTGCAAGATGACTAAAGAAACTGCTGCTGGTCCTGATAGTTTGATTTTTATACACAGAGTTCTGTGTATGTTTTGGAGGTGGTTGTTAGGTGTTTGTGTATAACTTGGACTAATACATTTACATAAACTAGGAACACCTAACCAATGTGGACATAATTATTTGGATAAAGGATTTGCTGCATTGCAGACTTTAGCTCTTTTTGTAACTGGGAAAAATTATTTATATGAAATAAGTAAAGTATATGGAAGCTAGGAGCTTGCAACTTCAGTGCATGATATATCCACAGTTACCATGCTTTAGACTGGCTATTTTCAAAGCCTGGGTGGTAAATATAGAGGTTTTTTGCTGACATGACAACAGGGGGTTTGTTTTTAGTACTAAGAGTTCACTGGCATTAGCGAATATTTCAAGCTTGGCTTAACAAGTTTAACTTTCATTGCTCACTAAATGTGTAATTAAGTTACGACATCTTCTCATCTGTTTTGAACTTAAATTATCACTGGTTTTAACTTTCCTATCACACATGACTTTTTCAGGATCGCAGGATGTGTGAAAACCGTTTACTGTAGCCATATGCTTCTTGGCTCAGAACTCCAGGATGTTTCAGTAGGTTTGAGGCATGGGTGGTTGTGTGATGTGTGGTTTTTCTTTTACAAAAGCTGTGTCGATTCTTGCCTAGACTACTCTATCTCCTCATGTTTCCAGAAATTCTTCTGCAGAATATTTTCTAGTGGTTGCATTGGAAACGCATCAGGTTTGCAGGAGGGTGGCTCCACCAGATGTCTCCTTGATCCTTACCTTGCGTCTGGCCTGTGCTGTTTCCAGGTGTCCAGCAAGTCTAGCTAGCTTGATACCTGCTTGAATCACTTGATTGTGATTCAAGATTGAATCACTTTATTGTGAGTTTGCTGTCCTGGCTGGGTGTGTTTGGTGTAAAGAGATGGCTCTTACCTCTGGGAAGGACACAGCTAAGAAGCCAATTGTGCTTTTATCAGTTTGCTGACCTCCTCCTTAGAAGCTTCTAGGTCAGCAGTCTAGGTCTACCTTTTCTACCTTCTAGGTCTACCATTTCTCTACAGATACTGGTGGTAAATGGTTGTTTAAATCAAAGTGGAAAAAACAAAACATGAGCTGCATGTACTGTGTGTCTGTGTGCAGCATCCTCTGTAGTATAGTTGACTGTGTGACAGTGCAATAAACTGGGGACCACCCTCAGTCTGGCTGGACTTCTATCTACCCTCTCTTTCATAGGAATGTAGCTGCTTTCATTAGCATCTTTTCCTAATTGACTTTTTAGAGGTTTTTGCAATCTTCCTGAATTTAGGGAGAGAACATCTACTGGGTTCTTCCCATCCACAAGCCAATTGCCTTTTTATTTTGCTGTTTTGCTCCATGTTGGTTCTCTATAGCTTTTGCCTGAGCAGGTCCAAAGTCTGTTGTCTTCAATGTCTGAAGATTATCCATAGTTAGTATTTGAGATATGCCTGGTTCTTGCTTTTCAACAAGTTCACTGCTATTCTTGCCTTAAAAGAATAGTGGAAATGTCTGCTGTCATCCCATCTTCTGCTCTCGGGAGGGATTAAATTCTGGGAATTTAAGCACTTGGGCGATTGACTTCAGACTCTTTCATTTGCATGACTTTTGCAAGGAAGCAAAGGAATCTTAATGCTGGAGATTTAAAATAATCCCTGCAGAGAGTTTTCCCAAGACCTTGACTTTCACAGAACTGTAGAACAGTTTGGATTGGAAGGGGCCTTAAAGGTCATCTTGTTCCAAACTCCTGTCATGGGAAGGGACCCCTGCCACTAGACCAGGTTGCTCCAAGCTTCATCCAACCTGGGCTCGAGCACTTCCAGGGACAGGTCATCCACAGCTTCTTTGGGCAACCAGCCTCACCATTCTCATCCACATCAGTTGATGAGGATACTTAGCTTGCTTTTCAAAATCCCATGGTGTGAATTATTTTTCCTTAGGATGTGCTGCAGTAAGACCAAATCAAGTGTGTTTTGTATACCCAGCTGGAAGGGGCTCTGACTGTCGCTGAGGGAGTGGCTGTAACTGCACCCAAGGCAGTGTGCTGTGCACTGGATGGTGATGCATGACACTGGTTCAGTCACCCTCAGCTGTTCCTATGGCTCCCAGCATGATGATGGTCCATTTCTGCTGCTGAAGCACCAACACCTTGTGCCCCTTTGGGCCTGGGTAGTGGTGGTGGGCTGCTCACTTGCTGTATAGCTTTGACCTAGTTTTATACTGCTGCCAAAGCAGAGAGATTTAGAAAGGGATGGATGACTGTCATGGTTTGCTTCAGTGAGTTGAGATCTGGTGGATGGGAAGAGGCACTTATAAACACAACAGTGTTGATGACTTCAGTCTGGTGGTGACAGGACTTCACAAAAACCTTTGAATTTTTCTGTGGAGTTCATAATACTAATGCAGTGTGATTTGTGGCTGTTGTTTGTGGTTGTATGGAAGAAAATGCTTTTTCTGTTCAGGTTTTCTTATATCTGGTACTTGTTCTAAACTCCGCTTTCCCAGGGAGGTAGGAAGTGGTGTTCATACTCTGGAATGTGAGTGTTAATGCGTGAAGGAGTTTGGAGAACTTTTTAGAGAACTGTAAAGGGAGGCAATATATTCCCACTGAAGCTGCTAAACAGCAAAAGCTTCGGTGAGCCCAGAGGCACACACGTTTTCTGTAAAGGCTGTTTTTAATCCTTCAGTTCCGAGATGTACGAAGAGTCCTTCTCTCTTGATAATCGGTGGAATGTCCTTGCCATAAGCTTTCTCTCCTAAAATGCCTTGAGTTGCATGTGGTGCTGGTCTAGACTGCTCTCTTCCTTCCCCTTGCCCTGGGGATCTTTCTGAGCATCCATGTTCCACAAGCTCACCATGTGGGACTGACACAATGCAGCTTTTCTTGCTCTTCAACTTCCCTTAGTGGTAATTTGAAACTTATTTTTCTTTCATGACTCTTACTGCATATTGTTCTGAAACTGCTCATTTGGAAGGTTTCTTGGGTGTATATAGTGGACAGAGGGCCACAGGCTATCTTTTTAGCAAGGCAGAACTGCTGTGGGTTGCACTGGGGAGATTTTTCTTCCCCTTCTTAAAACTCAGCCCTTCAGTTTATCAGATAGAAGCTAAAAGGATTGTTTTTCTCCTGTTGCTTCACTGAAATAGGGAGAAGCAGGTCAGCATTACATGAATCCACCTCTCCAACACTTCCAGTGGTAAGAGGGAAGAAGGATCACAGCTCTTAGCTAGCAGGGTGTCATTTTGTTCCACATTGAAAGGATTATTGGCTAGATAATACACTTTGCGTATTTAAGTACTGAGCTGTGAATGAATGCAGTACTAAAGCTTAGTTAAGGTCCCAGTTAAGTTCCATTACTCTTCTCAGAAGAATAAGTCTAGATTTCGTTTTCACAGAGCTGAGGTTTGCTGCAGAGCACGGGGAAGTCTGTTATTTCAATGTGCAACATTTTATTGTTGTGTATTTCAAGAAAAGCTTGTTTAAGCTTCTCAAGTCAGTGAGAACCAGTATGTTATCTTTTTGGGCTCACCTTTCCAGAAAAAAACCCTGAGCTTTAATGTTTGGTGGATCTGAAGCAAAGGTTACCAGGTTGGAGGGTACGAAAGTAATTGAAGTGACCTCAAACGGTTTTGTGGGAGTGCTCTCTGACCCTTACAAATTCTCCTGCCTGCAAACATGTTAGTAAGTCCTGTCCTCTATAGGAGAATTCCAGTGCTAGCCTATATATTTTTTAAAGAAACTATCCTTGACTAAAAGACTGAGACAGCAATTTCAGTGGGGGGCACTCTGCCTCCCAGCTTTTGAAAGTTGTCTAAAACCTTCATCTGTTGCTGAAGGATGAGGCAGAAAATTAAGGAAAGTGCACCTTGTAAGTCACAATAGTGTTGGTCTTAGAGGCTGCTTTAAAATAGAGCAATTTGGGTGGCATGTTAGTTTTCAGTCGGAAGAATCAGTTTTGCAGTTTGAGGATAACTAGCAGACATCTGCTAGTCTTTAAAAAAAAAAGTTGATAACCAAATTTTCAAATTTATAATTACTTTGGGAGATACAGTTTTAAATCATGTCAGTCTGACCAAACTGCAATTAATTACGGAGTCCTTCAGGTACCATTTTTTATGTTCAAAGTGGAGAGGTGATTTCTGCCACTTACTGCTATAAAAAGCAAAAGTGCTTTAGTTAATAATGGCTGTAATTAAGAACTTGGAAATGCTTTCCAGGCTTGCTTTTTTCCTCATAAACTTGTGTTCATGTTCCCCAAAGCACCAATGGTACAAGTGTTGGTGTAGCAGATCGTGCAGCAGCAAAGGCTTGCACTGAAAAGCTCTGCTTGCTTCCAAAACTGCTGAAATGCTGGTTCTTTTATGTCAGATCCCTGGGGTCTAACATCTTAGTGTCAATGATATGTTTAAGCTTAGAGTGGTTTTGCGTCTTGTGGCTCTTAAAGCATGTCTGGCATCTTAAGTATCAGTAGAAGCAGAGACTTTGTGAGTCAGGTTTGATTTTTCTGTGGGTGTGACGACCAGGTGATTTTGTCCTGCCTTTGTGCTGTTCTGCTGTGGAGAGGAGATAGGGATTTGTATGATTAACTTTTTTCAAGGAACTCTTCATTGTAAGAGCTACTCAGGCTGAAAGGAGAATGGGATGGTTTGCACTCAGAGTTCTTTCCAAAGGAGCTTCCCAGGAGAATATAGTGAATATTTTGAAATGATGTATGAATATTGGATGTCACCAGTTTCTCACAGCTGAAAGTATAAATCGTGGGGCTGCTTTGAACTAGCCCTTTTATGTACAGCTGAAAGAAAAGATTTTACTCCTCAAATGGGGAATATGAACATTTCAGTCTGGGGGAGGGGAGTGAGTCCTACCTTTCTTCTTCAGTTGTATGTACCAAACTCATTTTTCTTTAAAATCCTGCTCCTACATCTTTGTTTTCCCATAGGTGCTTTTTTGCCTTCTTCATTTGGGCAATTGTGGCAGATGCCAGTGCATTCATTATGTTTTTGCAGTGTGTACATAAATGCTGCTACTCTTGAGCTGTTTGTTCTGTTAATACAGCATAGTGTCTAAAGTACCTGTTCGTTTTTTGGTAATTAGCTATCATCACTCTTGTGATGCAGATTTTAAAATTTCCTGTCAATTGTGTCAAGTTGTTTATTCCAGTAGAAAAGAGTTGACAGTATTTTAGTTTCAAAAGTTTAGACTCTTTTCTGTTAAATGTCAATGCATCACATTGGTAGTAAACTGACGATACTCCTTTTCTTTCTCCTTTCAGCCAGATAATGAAATCTCTTCAGACTGCAATCATGTAAGTATTGCTTTGTTTATTCAGTGTCTAGCTATGGCATTTGCACCTCCTATCCCTTGTGAACCTGAGGTATTTTGCATAGTTTGGTACTTTGCAAAGGCTATTAATCAAGACACATTTGAGTTTCTGTACTGGCCTTTGGAGGAAGAACACAAGGTGACTTCTTTAACCCAGTATAACCACATTGGTCTTAATGGAGACTTCAGAGTGGAACATTTTTAAGAATTTTATAAACTGTACTTCTGTATCAGGGGAGGATAGCAGACGTCTTTCCTGTTTCATAATTGGGGGGTGGTTCCCGTGAGTTACTGGGAGCAATGTGATGTGTTCCTTTTGGGAAAGATGTGAGCAGTACTGAATTTAAACTCTTAATTTCAGCTGTTGACACCTTCTGTATTACTTTCACAGCTGCTAAATTCTTAGACTCACTTGGAAAATGCTGTGGGGGTGTGATATTTAGAGGCAGTTTGAGACACTTGGCTGGTTTTAGAACAGATTTCCTCTCAGCACTGTGTTTAACAGTGAGCAAACTATTAGCCAGTTTTTGGGCTGTCAAGCTGACTCTTCAAATCCCAAAACTCTCAAAAGAAAAAAAAAAAAAGGAGAAAAAATTCATTGCTAAGGTTGGTATTAGTTTCTTTTGGTTTTTCTCATTTGCATGCTGTCAGCGTATGCCATATCAAGATCCTTAATTGCTTGGTTAGGCCTGAACACAGACAGACAAGTGCATGCCTCAATGACAGTCTTGATTTTGGATGCTTGAGAAACTGTATTTTGCTTTATTATTGGAAGGTATATTCCAGAGATGAAACCCGGCCATGCTGTACAACTAGTAATTTCCAACTGTGTTTATAAATTAACCTTTAGCACTGCCTGACTTCGTTGGCAACTGTAATTCTCTGTTGTGCAGGGTTGGATCAGATGAAGGGCACAACATGTTTCTGTTTAAGTCTTTTTGAAAAAGAGAAAACTCCAGTAATTAAAATGTATCTGCCTGACATTTAAATGTGTCAGCAAAAATTACCTGAATGAAGAAGAAATTGAGAATTCTAGAAATCAAAGTTGGATCTTTCTTCTGCTGGATTAAGTGATGGCATCTCTGCTTCAAGGCAAATGTTGGGCAGATGTGGATTATGGAAGCCATTCACAAGTAGGAACTGTGAGCAAAGTCTCATTTTCCCAGGCAGAAACTGAAAGGAGGTGATAAAAACTAGACCACAGAGAGGTTGTCTCATGTCCAAATGTTTCCTTTGCCTCTCTCTGCAGTACAATTGCTGATCATCCCCTGGAAAATCCTGCCTAGTGCTCAAATCAGGAGTTTTAACCTGCAAGTTAAAACTTCCTTCTGTTTGTGGGAAGGTTCATTTGGAGAGCATCTCATTTCGAGATGCTCCAGAGTGTGAGATTACAAATGCAGAGATGTAGTCTCATCTTGTGTCCTCATTCTTGTACTTCCAGTTCTGCCTGAGAGAGACCTACAGTGCTCTTTGCAAGGATGGATTCCCTGTTCCTTCCCTTTTGTTTATTAAACCTCATGTTTACAATTTACTCCATCTGTAACACCCTAGTTTCCCATCACCTCCATTTTTAACTTTTCACAGCTCCACAAACCATAAGAGGTGTGGAAGGTGATGAAGTTACACTGGTTCTGATTTTGGTTCTCTGTGTTTCCACCCTCCTACAGCGGATGTGAAACTGCTTTCCTTGTGTAGAGCATGTGATTATGTTTTCCCAGTGTTTTGTGTACAATTGAAATGTCAAAGTAAAAGTTTGACCAAATTTTATCTTTTTGATACTAATTTGTCACGAAGACAGAGTTTTTTAAATGAATTTTTAAAACTTCTTAATCTTTAAGTTAATGAAAAATGTTTAAATGCAACTTAAGTTCCTAGAAAAACAGATGAGCTAATAGAGCAATCAGGCAACACTTCAGCTATTAATTTGCTGAGGTTTCACGACCCTTACCCTGTATTTTCACTTTATGGTGCCTGAGGAGGACATCTGGGATGTGTGTTTGTATCTGCAGGGTGTGACTTGCCCCAGACTGATTCTTGCACAATGACCCTGTGCACTGAGGCTCCTTCATGAGCTCACTGCTGGCTCCTGGAAGAGCAGTCGTCCTTACAGAAGCATTTTGCAGTCCAAGCTCTAATGTATCGTATGCTTAGCAAGAGAGAACCTCCCTAGGTTTGAAATATATCTGCATCCAAAAAGTTGTCTGTTCGCAGCCCTCACAGAAGGATCAAGCTGCTTTATCTCCTGCCCTTTTTGCTAGGTTTTTATAAGGTTTTCAGCATGAAGTATGCTCATATTGAGGATTTAATTTGTTTAGATCACTTGCATCAGGCAGACACACCATGGCACAGAAAGGTGTGGTGGGCTAAAGGTGTTGCTAAATATGCAGCAGGTAGCAAGTTAAAGCTTTCATTGTTTTATCCTTTCAGTTATGAAATATTCTTCATTTGTTATATTTGCTTTTAATGAGTCAGCTCATGACCTTGCAGAGAGATTTCTGACAGCTTGAATTTGTTCAGTATGAGAAAATTATTGCAGAAATGAAGGGACAAAGTTGTTGTCAAGGAGACTTCTTATTGATCATTGCACTGTAGAATGATGATAATACAGATTGGGTATATATAATGTTTCATTGTTTTCTGAAGCAAAACGTTTGTTATTTTCCACAGAAAGCTCTTAAACTCCCTTTCTACAAATGCTTTCTCTATAGCTCTTGTGGAACTACAAGCTGAACCTGACTACAGATCCAAAGTTTGAATCCGTGGCCAGAGAAGTCTGCAAATCCACTATTGCTGAGGTAAGCCAGGAGGAAGGCATGGCTGCTCTCGTGGCACTGAGGCTTTTCCATTTCTATGTGATAGTGAATTAACGTGTGAATAGTGATTTGGAGAAGCTGTAGTCTCATATACCAAATTTCTAGCTATAATTAGTTCAATCTCCTTGCTGAAGAAGCCAGGTACCTTAGTGGTACCCGGTAAAGGGATGGGAGAAAGAAATGCTGAACTAACAACCCACCAGCTCCTACCAGACCTTTTGTCAGAAATCTGTTGTGGATTGGATTTGTCCCCTCTTTATCATGTGTTTGACATTTATAAGAGTGTTGTTGTAGCAGGGGTTCTGCTGAATTTAACATAAGGCTGGTTTTGGACGGTGTCTTGCTAGCAGAAGGGATAAGGACACAGACATCAAATGATAATCAACTTGAGATTTTTTTGCAAGTTTCAAAGTGTAGTTACTCCAAGGAGACTATGTTAGGAACTTCCTCTTTTTAGGTTGCACTAGGAGCTAGTGCTCTGTATCTCAGGCATCCACACACCTTGGTCCAGCTTCAAAGATGACTCAATCAGTCATTTCTTTCCTTGTGCTCATGCTCGAGCTCTTGAGGCTGTGTGCTCATGCGGGAGCTAGCCAAGCTGAGGTCTCTTCCTCTGTTCGTGGTGGTTTTCAGCTAGACTTCAGGGAAGCAGTGGAAGCAAGGCTCTCTGCAGCTGTACAGGCTTCAGCTGACTTAATTCAGTCGCTAAGCCGTGCTCTCAAAAACATTATTTGTATATCCACCAGTATAATGTGACCTAGCCATAAACTTGCCTTTTAAAAAATCATTCAGTCTGCTCTAGTGTAAATTGTTTAATGTAAGGAAAGATCAAAAAAATACTTATTAAAAGAAGGCTAAAAGATGAAACAGTGGAAGGAAGACAGCTTGCATCAAAGGATTGTCTTGTAGTTGGAGTTTGGTAACACCCAAAAGCAAACACTGCCAAATCCGTTGAATCCCACTTTTTTGTGATCATAGAAAAGATTGTGTTTTTCTGGTTTATGTCATATGGCTGCTGCAGAATTTTTACAACCAAGGCATTCTTGCAAATGCTCTTTTAATCGTCTGTTTAATTACCATTTTTATACAGTGGCAGTCTGGCATTGCCGTAAACTATGCCCTCTAAATCTGGGATATGATGTTTAAAAGCAGTGGGACGAGTATACATAATTTTAGAATTTTGCCATTTGGTGAGTGGTTTTTAGTTAAAAAAAAAAAAGGTTAGATAAGGAACAATAATCTCATATTTGATCTTCTGGTGTTTAATGCTGAGGCAGGTGCATAAACCATTCCACTAATATTTTTTTAAAGGTACTTCTACAAAACTCTTTAAAACATATATATAGTGGGCATATACTTCTCACATATAATATTAACCTATTCATATTCCCACTATTAACCTATTCCTTAAATTCCTACTAACAGGTATAGGTGACTTTTTTCTGGGTGAATGAGCTCTCTTTAAAGCTTTGCCCTAAGAACAAAATAGAACTAGAAGAGCAATTCCTAGAAAAAGTCATTTGGGAAATGGTGACTGACCCACCTGGGTATGGGTATGTTCTGAAAAGTGCACCTTTAATTTTATCAGCTAACTACAGTTTTAAATTTCAATTTCTTTTCTTCTCAGCTGTTGTGGTTTTTTAAGTTCTGGCAAGAGCTTTAACCTGGAATTATAGTTGGCTACCAGATAACAGTGGTTGCTTCAGAAGTGGCCTGGGAATAACGTGATCGCTTGGTCTTCTCTGCAGTTCAGTGGCTCAGGCCATGGAGCTCTGGGGCTGTTTCCAAAGCCAGGCTCTTCCAAAAACAGCATGTTGCCATTGTGTGCTGGTTTGGCTCACGGTACTTGAGCTGAAGTAGGGCCAAACCAAAGATGCAGCTTTCTCAGAGAGCACTTGCTCAGCTCTGTCCTGTTCACCCTGCAACGATCTTATGTGTTTTCGCTTTGAAATGGTATTTTACACCTTATCTGTAACAATTACATTGATCTTAGTGACTGTTTTTCTAGTAGCTATTTAGATTAAATACAAAATGTTTCACCAGCCTACATCTGCCTTCAAATAATGATGTTTGAAATGTTGAGTGTTTTATTTGTTACACAGAAAGTAATGGCCTCATAAGCTGAGGCAGAGATCTAGTCTGACCTGTGTGAGTCTGTCACAGGGTGCCCTGAGTTATTCTTGTTTGAATTAGAATATATCTTCCTAGAGACAGCTCTCCATTTTTTAAAATTTCCAATATAAATATTCCGACTTGGTATTTGAGAACCGATAAAATGGTTTCCTGCCTGTTCCCTTAGCGCTGCCCTTGCTTGTTATCTGAAACTGCCAGAATTATTGATTGCCATAGATCTTCCTTGAGATTGATGAGCCCGTCAGTATTTTTACAGGGACAAATCTTTGATGTAATCAAGTCAGCCGATGTATCTATTCCTTGCAAACCTGTCAGCTCTGAACTTTAGTGTCTGCCTGCCAGGACTTCTTTCTGCAGCATTATTGCTGCAATTTTCAGCATGCTTCTGAGCAGGGGCCACCAGAACTGGGCAAGTATTCCAACATGGGCTTGCTCTTGTTAAAGACTTGTGTAGTCTTGATGCTCCTTGGAGTAAGGCATTGCACTGCTCCTGTTGAAGGATTCCTGCAGGGATCATCCTTAACTGATAAGTAATCATGTTTTCCCCTTCCTCTGGAAAGACACTGTCAAAACTGCCTGCATCTTTTACTTCCAGAGGTGGCGGGTTTGCCCTGACTGTCTGCTTCTCTGAGCAGTGCAGGCTGTGATTTGTATTGGGGACCTGTCTGTTCTTGTACGCTGCTTTTCCAATCCCCGCACAGCTTTCAGCTTTGGTTAGCTGTGATTTTTACTTTTTTTAGACCACTGAGTAAAATGGTTTTAGTACCAACAATCAGTTCATGCAAGAGCCTCATAGAAAAGAATTTGATGAGGATTTTCCTTTATAGTATTTTTCATCTCCCAGCAAGTTATAAACAGTTCCATAAATAGTGTTGACTTTTGAATCAGTCTCACTTCTGGCCAAGATCTTATATTGTACGAGGTCAGATGGCTAATGGGGGTCTAAGTATGATTTAGAGATGTTGTAATATGCTCAGTTTTCTAAATAAAGGTTTGTCAAACTAGCATTTTTCCTACAAATCTACTTGATTGCAGGGGTTCAGTGTAATTATAAAAGATGATCATTGAGCAATAGTGTTTATAATCCTCAAGGTCACTGTGTTTGCTTTTTTTGGATGCTGGCACACATGAGATTTCTCATTTCTGAAATATTTTCAATTATTCTGACTTAATGAAAATCAAACTAAAGCCTAGAGGGTTTCTTTGCTAGCAGATTTTGAAGCTACAGATGCAAGTTTCTTTGAGGATTTTCTTATAAGGTTAAATTCAGTAGCTGCAGCCACTGTAATTTTCTTTTCTTTTCTTTTCTTTTTTTAACAGATAAAGGAGTGTGCAGATGAACCAGTTGGCAAGGGGTTCTTGGTGTCATGTTTGGTGGATCACAGAGGCAACATCACTGAATACCAGTGCCATCAGTACATCACTAAAATGACAGCCATTATCTTCAGCGATTATCGCTTGATCTGTGGCTTCATGGATGACTGCAAAGCTGACATCAATCTCCTGAAATGTGGCAGCATTCGACCTGGAGAAAAGGTATCCGGAGAACATGTAGAACAATAGACTCGTAAAAGTCATTCACTTCAGGAAACTGATGTGGAGGCTCTGCGATAGTATTACTGTCTTACTTGCAACTGAGAAAATACATGGTGTGTCTCATCTGTCTGAAAAGGGTGATGTCCTGATTGCTTGCAATTCCTTTTTAATAAATATGCATTTGTTCCTCTGTGAGGAACTGCTATGTAGAGACTTTCATTTGTCTTTCCACGTCCCACTACAGGTGATCTGGCAGGTCTCTTTGATGAGGCCCTCTTGAGCTTGGCTCAGTACAGTGAATCCAAACAATAGATTTAAGCAGGCTTGTTGCTTGGCTTATTTCACAGTCTGGTTGGGTCTGGCAGGAAGGTTATCAGGGTGATGATGCCTGTGCTATAACCCTCTCTGCTTTCTCAGGCTGTAGTTGATAGACTGGATCAACAGCTTTTATCTGTGAGCTTCTCCTTTCCTCTGCCCCTACAAAATCAGTTGAAGGGCACAGCATATGTGGTGTCACATTTTAGTAGTTCAGACTTGCCAATACTGTCCTGGTTTTACTAAATCAATGTTCTTTTGCCGTGTGAGCCTTAAGCAGAGGTTGATGCAAAGAACAGTTTATAGTGACTAGATGTGAGATTTTCGAGGGACTGTTTCCCTGTTTACTTCAGCATAGCTAATGCAGGCAGCAATTACGTAGTGCTGCAGGAATGAGTGACTTTTTCTATGATAAGTTTTTATGTTTAAGGATAAAGTTAAAATTAGCCTATCAACTTCTTACAGTGCTTTTTAAATTACAGCTTTTATGCTTATAACAATTAGTCTCATAAATGAGCTGCTAATGAAGGGGTTTGCAGTAAGACACACATTTTTTGGTTAAAAAAAGCATCTTTCCTAGCTGTTTGAGATATTCACAGCTATAAGCAGCTAGTGTGTTAAATTTAAGTTCTAGTGTATTCCAGAAGACTTAACTGAGCCACAGAAAGCACAAAAATAAGGACTCGTTTCTGGAAACAAGAACAGAAGCAACCATAGAAGTGGGAGGAACTTGGATGCACATAGGTTCAGACTGGTAACAGCTGAGTAACTTGCTTTCTCCATAAAGTAAAGTCTCTCTTCTAATGTTGGGCTGAAAGACCTCATGAAATGAGAATGAGAAATTGCTTTTAACAATCAGTACAGAATCAGAAGTGTGACATGCATCCTGCATGTCAGATCTGCATATTACCTGTGGCTTGACCAAATTTAAATAAATTAAAATACTTATTGTAGCACTGAAGGGATACAGCAGAGGGGATTTTGTAATCATTAACCAAATCTCATATGGTAGGAGTGAAGCCAGTGTGGGCAGGCCTGTGTGTGTAACTGTGCACAGCCCAGCGCGTTGGTCGGTTCAGGTGGGTGAAGGGGGAGGATGGCCGGAGTGGCTGAGGTCACAAGGCACCAGAGAGGGGGAAACTTTGTGTCACCAGGTTTCTGTGGGCTAGCAAAGTGGTCACTAACCAAACTTCCATGGGTTTTACTATGGCTTATGCATATTCCTCAGTTTCTTGGTACCCAACCCAGAATATTGTGCCTTGGTTTGTGAAAGCGTTGCAGCCTGTCATATATCTTTTGTTATGCTGTCATCCTTGGCACTTGGAGCAATTGAAGTACTCTATACTTCTATGGAAACAGCTATAAATGGCTATGCAAGCATTTCTTTTGTTGGTGTTCTGTTCTATCCCTTTGCTGCTTCGGAGAAATCTAATTTGCTCCCATCAGCTGCTGGTTAAGGTTTTATTTCCATGCTGTAGCTCCTGAGAGTTACCTGTAGAGAAACAGTCATTACCCTTTTGTATGAGTGAAGGTAACTGTGAATTTAATAAATAGGACTTGGACTCCTGAGGAGGAAGATGGGGGAAGAGATTCTCTCTCTCTTTTTTTATGGAAATAAGCACAGCTAGACCATGAACTCCATCCACATCAGGCAGCTAGTAGATTGCAGTATGATAGCTTCATAAGAGTAACTGGGATAAACTGGCATTTTTAACTGTGAAGGGTACTTAAATTGGTAATCTGGAATTACCCTGCCCCTTGAAGCTTCTCTGCTAGCTAACCATGTTCCTTTTCTGTACTTCCTTTTGTTTCAACTTGCTCGATACTTCCTAATTGAATTCCGTTCTTCCTGAGTTTGTTGCTTCTGATGTGGTGGTTTCTGTGCTTTCTTTTCACACATTTCTAGTTGGGTTTCTGCTCTGTAAGAGCAGTAAAGTTCATCTTAGAAGTCTTGATCTGACCCTGGACTTCATTTTGCTGTATGTAGCAGAAGGGCTGCAGATGGGTCATTTGAAAGCATTAAGTTTTCTAACATGCCTGTGTTGTGGATGTACTGGGGGGAGGGGGTTGTCTTTATCTTTTTCCAGCTAGTGGAGAAACATTTAATAGTAGTTTCAGTCACCTCTCCAGTTGGCTGTTGTGTTTCATAATGAATTTAGTCTCCTGGTATTTAAAAGTTTTTTTTATCTTCATGCAATAGGGATCTAATTTGAAATTGAAATGGGTAATTGCAGTGGAGCTTTTCTTCTTCAGCTGCTGATTGAAATGAGCTACTTTCCCAATCCTGGTCGTGTCCGGGATTGTATCAAACTCTAGTGGGTAGTGTGTAGTTGCCAGGGTGCTATTTAGCTGTGGTGTCCAAGCTGTAGTTGATTATTCGCCATAATGAAGGCTACATAAGTGTCAGTTGCACATCTCTTGTAGTACTTTATCAGATAACAGTATTTTTCCTAAAGGAAGACACCTTAAGACACCATTGTTTTTTTGGTTTTGTTTTATACCTCTAAGTGCTTTGAGTACAGTTGCTCTCTTTCCTTAGTTTCACAAAAGTACTGGACATAGAAGAAACAGAGTCTAAATGGGAAGAGGTGATAACATTCAGCTCAGTCTTTGTTTACTCAGCGTAGTAGTATAGCAGTGTACATGTAGTATTATGCAGTGTACTATCATCTGAAGTATTGGGAATTAGCTAATCCAGGAGACATGGCAGCATCCCTGGTGTGTGGTTTAGCCAGGTGGAATGCTGAACTGGAGCTCCCAGTAGATCTGCTGGGTGGTTTTCCGTAGCCTGGCTACTCTGGCTCCAACGGGTTGGCACAACTGTCCAGTGCAGGGTGCTGTGCTGATGAGACAGGTTATATTTTACCTTCCTGCCTGCTGCTTCTTTTTACTCTTCATTCTCTTTTGATCACTTTTCTAGCTTCTCTCTGCAAGGCTGCAGCTGGAACAGATGTGTACTTGAGGCATGTCAGGTTTCAGACAGAGTAAAATCCTTTCCAGGAAACTTCTGAAAAATGACAAAAAACACCCAAAACAGTTGCAAAGCCTAAATTATAGTGGGGGTAAAGTAAAATTTCTAATGGAAAATGAATAGTAAACCTAATGTTTTTAAAATTCTGTTTTGGCCTAAAGCTGCATGCCTGGAGTTTGAATTTTAGTCATAGGAATTAAAATCTTCCAGAGTGTTGTGCTGAAGGGGATTTGCTTGGGCACATTTAGAAGTAAGTTTCATTCCTCTGTGGCTCAAAGTGCTGTGGGACAGTACTGGAAAACTGCTTGTATCCTTTGTGGATCTAGGTATATCCTTTCGTAAAGCTATGAAGAGTTTCAAGTCTCTCCAGACTAGATAATTATCTAGTATGTTTTACAGATATTTGCAACTTTCAGTTAAAATCCTCCATTTAAAGCTTGATAGTGGTGGTGAAGCTACATTCCAAGAACCACATGTGGTTTGTAGATTTAATTTCTTGTGTTTCAGTGTATTGCTCCAGAGAAATGAGGCCTAGACTTTGTCAACAGGCAGCAGTTTTGTATCAGTCCTGACTTCTGGAGTGAACTTGGAGGTTTTCAACTGCAATGGAGTTTTTCTGACAATGGGTGCTTGATAGAGGAAAATCTTTTTTGGGATTCATTCCACAGCAGAGCTGCAGCAGGTGTTTCACCCTTGTACACACCAGGCAGCTGGTGCTGGAGCAGGACTGGGAGAGCTCATGCTGTGGGATGATGACCCTTGACTTTGGTGCCTCTGAAGCTGAGCTGACTGTGCAGGACTGTTGGCACATGGAATGCAGGTGGGAAAAGGCAGCTGTTGTGGTGCAGAGCTGGGTAGTGATGCAGGTACCACCTATGCGTGTCAAAAGTGTGCTGCCATCCTTGGGATGAGCCTTGATTGCCATCTGCTCTAGAACAAGATGGTTGAGTGCAGCTGTACACACATTTGTTTTCCCTTCCAGTCTGCAATAAGAGATTGTACAATATTAAATACAGTAGGTGTTACCCTATAATTAAAGCCTGAAGTGATATTTCTCTAAACCGTGTTTGTAGAGTCCCATGCTCTGTTTGGCAGTAGTGTGGGTGCCTTCGTGCACTTTTGAGGAAATGAAGAGTCAGGCTCTCCTTAAAATTACTTAACTAGTCAGCACTAGCACTCTAGGGACCTGATCTACCTGAAAACAAACCCCAGATTAGGCCAGTAAATCTTCTAGTGTCATGTGGGCACAGGAACCTTAAGGGCACCACAAGGAGGCATGTAAATGCTTGATGGTTGGAGGAAAGGGCATGTTTCAGGAGCCAGATGGGTTCGTTTGTGTGTGTTTCTATTGAGTCTGACATGTTTTAAAATTGCTCTAACACAGGGCAGCAGAGTAGCCAGCACTTCAGGATGATCTGCCCAAATCTGAAAACTCTATTAGCAAAGTAATGCAATAAATGAGCCATTCCATGTTGTATCCCTAAAGTGTAACAGCAAACGTTCAGCATCCAGCATATGGAAACCTGCTTTCCAGATTTCCTATTAAAAATAGGTTTACTTTATATATAATATGACTCTGACCAGGAATCTAAACCCACACTGCAATAAACCAGGAAACTTCTGATTTTCGTAGCAGGAAAAGCTTGCCCTGTGCCCTCCTTGCTAGCTTGCAAGGGAAAGCTGCAGGTGAGCGAAAGTAACCTTGGTCTGCCTTGCCTCCCAGCTGCGACTTCACTTAGGCAGGAGCAAAAATGTGCCAGAGGAGCTTAAAATGGTTGTTTTCAATCATTCACACTTGACATCTTCTCAGCTGTAATTATTACCTGTGATGACCATGAGCGTTTGCAAAACAGTGTTTGTGTTTGACGTAGTTATGGATAAACGGCAATTTTAAGTGATGTGGCAAACGTACTTCTGAGTAGTATTCCTCAGAATCCAGATTTGAGGTTCAGTCCTAAAGGGACTGTTGATATATAATTATATTTCTTCAAAGATACCTACTCAGCATATGGAATTGGCCAGTTCTCACGCAAAGAAAGGAACAAACCAAAATAAGGAATTTTGGGGGGTGTGGGTTTTGGGTTTTCTGCTTTCTTTTTTTTTTTTAGAGGAAAACTGCTTTTAGCCTTTTTAAAGTGATGGTATTTCTGGGTTGTGTTTACAAGTTAATAAGTAATCAACCAATTCTGCCTGTGCTCCAAGTGTAGCAGAAGTAAGACAGGAATCAAAGGCTGCCTGTGTAAGGAGACATGTCAGAATAAAAAGATTTGGGAGAGTTGTGTGGCTTTGAGTAGTCATGGACATGTTTTATGGAGACTGCTGTCTTACTCATGCTCCTCTAACAGCAGTAGATGATCTGCTTGACAGAGTGAGCTGAAGGGATGGCTCCTAAATGGTGACTGCAAATGCCAGGCTGGGTGATTCAACTGAATGTGAATGTGCATGCCTTGTTGCATACTCAGACAGTGTAAGTTTAGTGGCAATATCCTCTCGCAGCAGAGCAGCATAAATTAAGGTGACCTTCACACGAAAATCATGCAGAAGCCTTGAGAAATCTGTGCCAGTAGAGTCCATTAGGGGAACCAGACGTTCTGCAGAGGTATGGAGGGGGCATGGTTCTCTTTCTAAGCACATAAAGAGGATATAGGAAACTAAGTGGAGCTTTGCTGAGCTTTGTCCTGCCTCTTCCAGGCTTTCAAACAAAGCACAGGCTCTCTGTGTTTGTTGGCAGTTGCTGCTCGCAGTCCAAGATTGTCTCCAGGCCTGCGGAACAGTGGATGTGGTACACGGCATTGGGCCAGAACTGCTTTGTCTGAGACCTCTGTCTACTCTTGAATGCTTTGCATTTTTTTTATTCTCTTAGTGGAGGAATTAGCATTGAGAAGCCTACACTGGTCAAAGATCCTTTGTGGCTTTTTTTGCATCATGAATTTTTACCACCCAAACTGAAGGCTTGTCTTGGCATGGCAAAACTATGATTTTTCTCTCTCCAAGTATCTTCTTAATGTGATGCTGTTCCTTGCTGTTGCCATGGTGCCAAGAAAGCTGTGTCAGATTAAAGGTAATTTGGCTGTTTTGGTAAACTGCTCTGAGCAGTGTGACTAAGTAGTGATAATCTCATTAAGTCACATTAAAACAAGCCCAGAGCATTGGAGGGGGGGGATTTCATGGTGACCATCAGTGGGATGGTGATGTATGAAGTGTGGTTAGTACAGGTCTTAATTGTCGCCTCCTCTGAATTTAAATGCGGTTTAGGCTAAATGTTGGGAAGTCTATATGAAGACAGTTTGTTGCTTAATTAATGTGACACTTAGCCAGAATCACAGATCACTTGATTATGTAAAAACTTGGTTACAGATGTCTTGTTCTCCCATAGGATGCTCACTCACAAGGAGAGGTGGTGGCATGCCTGGAAAAAGGCCTGGTAAAAGAGGCAGAGGAGACTGATCCTCGAATCCAGGTTTCTGATCAGTGTAAGAAAGCAATTCTTCGTGTAGCTGAACTCTCTTCTGATGACTTCCACCTGGACCGGCATCTCTACTTTGCATGCCGAGATGACAGAGAGCGATTCTGTGAAAATGTGAGTACTTTCCTCTTCCTTTCTCTCTACAGTAATCCATTAAAAACCCCAGAACATCTCTGGAAAAAGGAATGGAAGGGAACTGGAGCCTGAGTGATACTGTGTAATACTGCAAACAGACACCTTGTAGCTGTCATTTTGCAATAATTCCAGTATTAAATTCACTCACCCAACAAACACGCGTTATTTCCAATGGGTTAATGAACTGAATTGGCATAAATGGTTTAATGGGCATCAGAGCTGGTGTGACAGGGAGTGGGGGAGGAAAGGCAGAGGTGAGTGACCACTCCTTTCTACAGCTGTGAGCTGTTGCACAAGGTAAGCCTGGTCTGACTGTATTTGCAGCACTTCTTATGCCTAGAGCATGAGCTGAAGAGCTGCATTGTTCAGTCTCAAATAGCTTGTATTAGCTGAGAGTTGTCACACTAAAAGGGTGATGAACATGACCAGATTTTTTTAAATGCAATAAAATTTAAAGGATTTTTATTGCGTAGAAGCTATCACTGTCATTTGAAGTATTAACTCGAATATATTATTAGTTTAAAAAAATTCTCTTCAGGTGTAGTTTAGCCTGCTCGTTAAGTGTCACAAGTCTTATCTTTAATGGCAAATGTTACTGTTCTGTTTCACAGACTCAGGCTGGGGAAGGCCGAGTATACAAGTGCCTCTTTAATCACAAGTTTGAAGAATCAATGAGTGAAAAGGTACGTATCCTGGTGAGACAAATCCTTACTGCAAAAATCATCAGATCATTCCTCAGTCCAGGCTGCATTATTCTTTTCCAGTCTTAAGGAAAACCTGTCATCTTTGTAGCCAGATAATCGTCTGCTTTAACAAATGCTTTTACTTTGATATTTTTGTGTTTCAAGCTTCAGTCTTTAAAGTAAAGGATTTAAATAAATCAAAGCTTTTGGGTGGGTAATTTGGGGAGGCAGACATGGAGCTCAAGTGGTAGCATTGTGATTGACTGTTTAAAGTAGCAGTCACAGCAAGCTGGGTTAAGCCTTGGATAAATGCTGTTCTAATTGTATAGATGAGGAACAAAAAGGAAGCTGTGTTTGTTTCACTTGTGTTGTCAAGCATCACATTCTGTGGGGAAGGATGCACAGTTCAGTGACTGAAGTTTTCTTTCTGGTTTCCTTGATATGGTTTTCAACAACAGCAAAAAAAGTTGTTCTAGAAAGCTAGTCCTGCAAAGTTTGTATTGGTATAGGTGCTTTGTTAAGGCAGCAATGCCTTCTGTGATCTTGGAAGCAGCATCATAGTGTTTGGGATTATATGGTATTATAATGTCAGAAAGGATATGAAGATGAGTATCTGTAAAGATCTCCTCAAAGAAGATCTGCTGAAGGAGCCCGATTCAGAGTGCTGGAGGGATTAGACTAATTTCCTTTTTGTTCAATGCATTAGCTGTCTGACAGCTTGGTTCCAATTAACAAATTCAAATCTGAACGAGCGATCGCTGAGGGCTTGAAACAAAGCTCCATTTTGTAGAAGCGTGTTACTGAAATGAACTGCTGCTGTTGCTTAACCTCTTTTTAGTTACACAGAAACACTGGTAGTTTTTGAAGGGTGTTTTCCATGATCAGCTGACTGAGGTATGAATGTAAGATGTAGAGAGGTTAGACCAAGCTGCAGCAGATGACTTCGCATAGAGAGAGGGGTGGTTGCTCTGAGGACACAGTTTGCAGAGCAGAAGGAACACTAAATGTAGTTCTCACTCTTGGAGCTGCCAAGGTTGGACCATCTGCAAAGTCACTGGTTTTGTAGAAACTGTTACCCAGCAAAGAGTCCCTCCTTGCCGATGGCATCGCTGCTGCATACACATGTAGCTAGCAATAGCTGCTGGTGGGTGGCTTGCTTTTTGTCATCCAAAACTGGTTCCAGGCTGTATCCAGCCTTTCCCTGCTTCAGGTGATGAGGTGTCTGCGAGCCTGTATCTTCCTGTGTCCAGAGCTGTAAATTTGTCCAGTCCCGGGGTCTGACACTGCCCAGGAGCATGAAAGAGGGAGTGGGAATATCTTGGAGCAGGGCTTTCCAGGTCCTCAAGTAGGTGTGGGAAGGAGGGAGTGAAGTCAAAAACCTGGTGTAAGGAAGAGGGGAGCGGGTTCTAGGGCTTTTCTGTTCCTTGTGCCAAGATTGCTCCCTCTTCTCCCTACCCTACATATTCACTGTTTTCCTTCCTTTCAAGTGGGCTGGGAATGGAGAAATTTGCTTGAGCTATTCTGAGTTATCTGCTGCCCTCAGATTTAATTTTCACATAATTTAAACCAAAAGCTATGAAGCGTAGCAGTGTTTTTACAGGCCCTTTTTTGGATGAAATTTGGAGGGTTGTTCTTGCAGCTGCTGGGTTCAGGTTTGGCCACAGTGCATCCTCATGAACCTCACCAGTTGTGGAAAATGGCTAGAAATTCCCACGGTTAGACTGTTTTATCTGCTGTCATCTGCTCAGCGCGTTGCAGAACAAATCCAAGAAACACACTATTTTGTAAATGCAACTGGAATAAGTTATTTCTTGAGGGCATAGGGTGAGCATGTACCACAGCTGGGGTAAATGTCAGCAACTGCTCCTAGTTACCACGAATGAGTCACGCTCTCAGCCGTAGCTCTTCACAAAAGGCTGGATGAATGCGCAGTTTTGAGAACTGCTCTGCAGAGAGCTGCTCCCTTTGAAACCCCTGATCTGTTGACCTTGGTGTGCATTGTTAACTGTGTGGTTTCTATGAGACAAATGAAATTTAGCTGCAGCCTAGCTTAAACGCATGAATTTAAAAGCATTGGTTGTTTCTGAGATGCAACTTGAAAACTCGACAGCAGCAGCTCCAGCTCTCAGCCAGCAGCGCACGGAAGCTCATTCCACCGTCCCAATGTGTCTCCTGCAGTGTCGTGATGCGCTGACGACCCGCCAGAAGCTCATCGCCCAGGACTACAAAGTCAGTTACTCGCTGGCCAAGTCCTGTAAAAGTGACCTGAAGAAATACCGCTGTAATGTGGAGAACCTGCCCCGCTCCCGGGAAGCCCGGCTTTCCTATCTGTTGATGTGCTTAGAGTCTGCTGTGCACAGGGGTAAGTGGACTTCAAGACTTGCTGGCACCTTGATTTTAAAATGAGAGACCTTCAACTTTGTGTATTTACAGTCCTCTTCTCCAAGAACCTTTTTCCAAACTTTGTTTCGAAGACAAATTTCCTCATCATGGTGCTTTCATCGCTGTTGTTTTGACGATCAGAATAGCTGAGTAAACCCCTCTGCCACTGACTCCTTTTGTGCAGACAAGAAGTTTAAAATGCAAAATAACAAATCCCACTTGGACTGCTGATGTGTAGTTGCAAATCCTTCTATTCACTGTGAATTCAAGCAGCTCTTTTCCTCCATTGTGTAGTAAGCATTAAATATGCTACAAGGTTAAAATACAGAATAGAGAACCTGTTTATCCTCACTCAGGGAAAACCAGGGATACTCAGTCCTCTGCCTGCTGTAAATAATGTCTTTTCTTGCAGTTCAGTAGCTTGGGTAAATGCCTTATTTCTCTGACTCTGATTTTTCCCTATATAGAAGGAAGGTAAGTGTGAGAATATTATTTTTGATCATTTAAATTAATGTAAGCTGGAGGTGTCCTCTAACACCAGCTGCTGTTTCCAAAGGCATTAGAAGGCCCAGTGCAGCTGGACCATGCTAAAGGTTCTCTGTGAAATTGCCATAATGTGAAATAACATGTTGCATCCTCTAGACCTGCAGTGGAGAACTGCTTGTTTTTCCTCTTGGCATGCAGCTGTGTGGTTTCAGAGTGAGCAGCAGGGCTGCCTGCTGCAGTGCCTCTGGCATGGGATGGAAAGGCTGCCATAATTCCATAAGCAGTCTCTGTATTTGTGAGTTTGAATAACTCATTGCTTCTGATTGATGTGGAAATGATGTGCCCTGTTTGTAGAAAAGTTGTGGGATTTTTTTTTTTTTTACTTCTCCCTGCAGTGGGGCAGGTGGTTTCCTGAATTACATGCAGAAAACTGCTGTTCAGTTATTTACTTTCATGGTGGAACAGGTTCTGCAGTGTCTCATGCATGAGGCGTAGCCCAGGAGGAACACTAATTATTCCACACAGCACCACGTGCATGTGTTACAATGCCTGGCAGCCCCTGTTGGAGTGTCCTCTGTTCCATGGGATGTTGTGCACATATGAATAGGTTGTGATGGGGACTGCAGGAAAGCTTATAGCAGATCTAAGCATTTACCACAGCAAGATTTCTATGCAGCTGCAGTGGCTTGTTGGACACTCCATATACACTCTTGGTTTAGTCTGATTTTTGGCTTCCTGAGCATTTATGTGCTATTGCCCTAGAAAACCTTTTCCTTGGAGAAAATGTTTAACCTGCTGTCCAAACAAGTTCCTCTCCCAGTCACATACCAAGCTGGTGAACTACCGAAGTGGAACTACAGTGGAAAAAGGAGCCCTTGAGCATAAGGGGAAAAGCTGACTTGTGCTACAGAACTGCAGATCCATGAGTGCTTTCAGCTGTTCTTCAGAAGCAACTCCTGTAACGTGAAATCCAAAATTAGATTCTCCTAATCTTTCAGGCATTATTTTTTTAAAAAACCGTGTTAAATCCATAGACTGGCTATATTTTACAGGGTTGTTTATATGACAGGAGCTACCATAACCACTGGTTTATTCCCCAGTACGAATGCTCCAGCACATTTGCTGCAGTCTGTTGTTGTTCAGAGTGTGGACATTGTCCCCGCTCTTCCAACCCGCTGGTAGCACAGGTCAAGAAGGGCTCTGCTAAGCATTGAAACTAAATCACATCATCTTCTCTTGGCTCAGGTCGACAAGTGAGCAGTGAGTGCCAGGGTGAAATGCTGGATTACCGGCGCATGCTGATGGAAGACTTCTCACTGAGCCCAGAAATCATCCTGAGCTGCCGAGGGGAGATCGAGCACCACTGCTCCGGCCTCCATCGGAAAGGTCGCACCCTGCACTGCCTGATGAAAGTGGTCCGGGGCGAAAAGGGAAGCGTCGGGCTCAATTGTCAGCAAGCAGTAAGGAGCTTTTCTATTACTTTACTTACAGTTTGCTCAGTTGGTAGAAGCGTTGATTTGTCTGTCAGCGTTTTGCCTTGCGATGGAGGTTCTGCTGAAGTCAGCCTGGCTCTGCTGGGTGCCTCTGAATGCTGGAAGCAGTTGTGTAATTGCCATGCTGTGAAGTGTAACTTGGTATCTAACAGCACATCGGTAAGGGTGGTTTTTTTCCCCTCAAAAAATACATTTTGGATTGTTGTGCTCTGGGTTTTGTATTGGATCTTCTGTAGTTCTTCTCCAGCAGCTTTGAAGTCATGGAATTCTCTCCTGGGTGCAAGATGTAGAGAAAGTTGCTTTTTGAAATTCTAAAACATTCCTTCTCCTTCCCTTTTCCCCCTCTCCTTCACTTTTCCCCCTGTGCCCTGTCCTTGGAAATGCACAAAACCTTTCAAATCACCTTCCCACTCAGTTTTATTTTTGCTATTTCATTCAGCTTTAATGATGGAAATGGAACTTCAGGGACAGGGAAGTACAGCAGGCTGCTGTGTGTTGATGTAGTTGCAGCCAGTGAAGGAAATGTCATTTTCCTCCAGAATACCTCTGTAAAATGGAATATTTCTTTTGCCTTTTTTAAACTCCATTTTGGCCCAAATACATCCTGCTTATCATTTCTTTAAGTTGAAAACAATTTAATTTTTGTTCAAGTTAATTAGTGCTTTTTAATATGAAATTACATTTTTGTACTTAATACTTGATTTTAATGGCCCATGAGCCCAAGAAAGTGACATCAATGATAAAAATGGCAAAGGAGTGCTAGTGCTAATGTAGGAATTTGGGGAGATGTATGCTCTTGACCAGAATCACTGTTCTATACATTTTTGTTGTAAATGCAGCTTAAAACTTGAGCCTCAAATGATGCCAGTTTGTGTGTAGTATCAAAGATAAATTAATATCTGTTAAATTTTTGTAAGGCATAGGGTGCTTTTGTGATGAAGCCTATTTCTGCATAAATACCAGGTGTACTGGTGCAGCAGCTGTACAGTTTGAGTCATTCCTGCGGGGATCTGTAGTGCATTACTTACGCTTTGCAGCCTTTGTGTGAAAAACTGAGTATTTGTTTCTGTTTAAATATGAAATTGAAACTGCTGCTTCAGAATTTCGTTATTTGCAAATATTCATAAGATCAGTTAATCTTGGGAATAACTTTTAGATCATGAAGTGCATGTTCAGAACAAGTCATAAGTCAACACAGGAGGCCCTCAAAAGTGATATGGGATTTCAGACTTCAAGAGAAAAATATCTTCAGAAATTTAGAGCAGATTTGGAGGTTTTTTAATTTTCTTATACTTAAGATACTGCTTTATTTTTTTACAGTAAGTTGATGCAATAATAAATAGGATTGTCCATGAGTCCCCTTCAAGTTAAATGTGTTTTGTTCTCTGGGCAAAGGACAGCAGAAGCAAATAAGGTGCTGATTTTATAAACCACGTTTAGCTTGTCTGGATTTTTATGGGCAAGAGGAAATAGATGATTGCAAGAACAGGATAAACATCCCAGTGTTCTGAATTTCTGAAGACTGACCTGGTGCTATTATATAGCTGCCTACAACTTTTGAAATACGAAATAATTTATTGTTCTTATATTTTGTATTTGAATGGTAAGGGTTGTTTCAGCTGTCAGTGGCTTTTTTGTGTTTTGATTTATTGTGTAAGAATGAGCTTTCTATGTTAACCTTCCAAGGCAGATAAATGATCTTTGCAAGGAAGAGAATATTGTGTGAAACTCTTCCAAATACTAGGCAACTTGTGCTAGAGACTCCAACTCCTTGTCACGTGAAGTTGGCCCACATGGCAAGCTGTGAAGAAGGGAAGTTAGAGATCCATCCTTCAGAGTAAGCTGGAGCCATTTCAGTTCTTTTTGGGTACCTAGAGAGCACCTTTGACGTATGGTTCTGCAGTGGCTCTTGATGGTGGAACTGTTGTCAGTGGCACCCCTACATTTTCACCTGCAGAAACAGAGGAGAACAGTACAGGTGCTCTGGGGTGGTCCCAGCAGAGCTTGCTGTGGTGCTTTGGGTCCATCTCCAGATGCTGTCTTTTCTATAAAGAGTCAAAAACACATCCCTGTGCTTTTAGCAGCATCATTAGGTAATGCTAGTACAGCACCTTGATTTATTGTCTAACTCAAAGCAATAGGTCTTGTCCTGAAATTCTTCCTTATAGAAGCTCTTTGACCAGACACACCTGCCTAGAAAGTTTGCCAGAGGCAATTGGAAGGGGAAACATCTAATTTGGATCTGGTTTTACTTACTGTCCTGTCTGTGAAGGTTTGCTCTGATTCTGCTTGTCTTATGAAAGGAAGACTTTTGCCCATCTGCTGAAAACAACCTAAAGAATCCTAAAACAACAAAACACAACCAAAGAACCTCCATTTTATTTTCGTGCAAGAGCATTGACTCGTACCCTTTCCTGCAGGTGGATTATGAGTGATTATTTGTATTTAAAACTGTCAACAAAATGCATTCATAGACATTCTCAAACCCCAGTATTTTAATCTGAGAAGTTCCATTTCTTGTGAGACACCTCAGCAAGAGTCATCTTGCATGTGAGAGTGTGTGCTCACACCTAACTACTGTTGTGCAAGAAGCACATCTAGACCCAAGTGTCAGAGCTGTGTGGGGGTTTTGTCTTAGTTTCAACAGTGAACTTGCCAAAATGCTAAAGCTCTTGTGAATGGTAGAGGAACAATGGCTTTCTGTAAGTGGTTTGGCCTAAGTTAGAAAGAGAACCCCTGGATGTGTGTTGAGCCTCGTCGTGCCAAACTGTGGACATAAGAGATCCTGCACACAGGGAGAGTGTGTGTGTGTGTGCTGTGGTAGATCATCAAATAGGAAATAAAGTGTCACTTAATTGTGAGCATCAGCTCTTCAAAGGTGTGTTGCTGTACTGGCAGTATCTAGCACCTCTGGTGTTGCTTGGTGGGAGCAATATTTTATATTAGAGCTGTTGACAAATTGTTTTTCAAATATGTGGCTTCTGTGTTGCCCTAGTCTTACCTTTAGGGGTTTTTTCTGTTCAGACCTTTGAGCATATAAAACTCCAATCCCTGCTAAAAAGGCATATATTTCTTGCCTCCAATTTCTAATACAGCTGTTAAATTGGTAAGTTCATTGTTAATTTAGTTCCATGTCCAGGATAAAAGTTTAGAGGATTGTAAAGTTTATCCAGCTGCTTTTCAGCTGTGAGGGTTTGTTATGTGAGGGAGGAAAATCCTATACAACCTTCACTTTTATCACTGGTGCCAAATTATTTCTTCTTCCCTGCAGCCAGGGCAGCTGGCTTGGTGCTGCACATCTTGCATGTGGTTGAGAATTAAGATTGGGAATTCTGCAGTAGTGCCCAAAACAGGGTGGAGGGATAAGGAGGTGCTTCAGTGCTTCTGAGTTGTTGTACCCAGTATGCTTTGGCCTCTTCCACTTGATAGCAACAAAAATACCAATTAACTGAGACCCGAGGAAGAATCCTGCCTACATAATGCTCTGGCCAGTTTATTTAATCTGTGTGTATAAGAAAGTGTTGGGTTTGAGGTTCTATTCACCCATTTGTCCCTGAGGGAGTAAATTCCACCTTTTTGATATGTAAGTCACCTGACTTGAAGTAATCCCATCACTTTACACACAAAGTATTCCACATCCAAGCAGGCTGTGTGAGTCTCTGCACCAGCAAAAGCAGAATATTCTTCTCCCTCTTGCAGTGACTCTTACAAACTTTGTAAAGAACACATCCAGTTAAGGTGCCACTCTCTGTTATGAACTGGACCCGTATTGGCTTCTGTTTGACCACTGTCAGAGTTGTAGAAAATGTTTTGGGTTTTGGTTTTTTTTTTGAATTAAAATAGCTCAAGAATTTTTGATAGACCGTGCCCTTCTCAGCTGCCTGCATCCCTTAGAAGCTGAGGCTGGGCGTAATTAAGAGCGAGTCACAGGAAATCCTGTGTTCCTCCCAGGCAGTCTCTGGTCTGTCCTCATGACTGCAAATTTCCTATTGGATAAATTTTGCTAGCTTGTATTTTCTCCAGTTCTCTGATGCTTTTTTCTTGCCTGTGTTTTGTGATGTTAGGGCTTTGCCCCTGAGAGTTTCCTGGATGGTGTTTAGGTGCAGACTTTGAAAGGTGGAGGATAAAATTATAACTGTGCTTTTGATTTAGATGGGCTGAGGGCCAGTGACTGAAATCATTAACTAAGTGTCAAGATGTTGGGAGCATATAGACCATTTGATGTTGGTGTGCAGTTGCCTTCTCAGCAACCTCTCTTTTTTTTTTTCCCCTTTAAATTTGTCAGCTGAAAATGTTTGCCTGCCGAATGATACCAGTCTGCCTTCCATCAGTCTTTGGAAATTCACAGCTTGATGGAAAATGAAGTGGGGCATGGGGATCCTTGGCTGAGTTATGGTCCAGAAGCTCAATTTATGTCCCAAAATTGAGATTTGCCCAAATTCTCCTCCCCTGGCCCAGCAAATTAACACCTCCCAAATTAATGTTCAGATGCTATGGACCGTGTCCGGATTTGATTTTGTAACAGTGCTCAATATGCTAAATGATGTTTCCTTATTAATAAGAGAGAATTGTTTTTCTACGGCTTTTGTCAGAACAGCTGTTTCACAAGAAGAAAAGATTTGATTGAACTGTTCATACTGTATTTATCTATGACAACTGAAAGTATTTAGAAGTCATAAAGGGAGTGCTGGGATATCAGCTTTGGGTTGGCACACCTGGTCTCTAAATCTTTGGAAAGTTTTTGTTTTCATCTTTCACTTACACTGTGACTTCTCTTAAGTAGTTAAAACAGGGCATCCTGCATTTATTTTATACCTTAGACACACACACACAGACGTATACACATACTAAAAAAATGTGAACTATAGACCGTAACTTCCAAAAGCTTGAGCAGGCATCCCTGAGGAAGTGTTACTACATGGGGCATCAGAACAGGACATTTTATCCTCTATTTCAATAAAACTTTTGTGTCCTCTCCAGGCAGTTAAAAAACTGGTTTAGACTTTGTAGATAGGCACATGATCTTTAGACACTGATTTGGGTTTCAGTTGTAAATAGTATTCAGAAAAATAAGACAAATTTGTGTTTGGTGTCATCAGCCTTTTGGAATGAGGCTACCATCAAAGCTTAAGATAAATTTGCATACTGTATTTCTGATTTTACCTGTTCTGTTCTGTAAATTGGTACATAAGTAGTCCAAGTTTACAGCTGACCTTCAGTGTGTGACTGGTCTCATACAATGTTCCTGGGCTACTTCATAACAATAATTAGGGTCCAGCAGTGCTGGAGTTGGCAGCACAAGCTCTTAAAATAAAACACTGCAGAGCAGAGTTCATACATCATGATGTTGTTACTGTCACAGAATTGCCACACTCAGAGGTTGCAAGTGTTCTCATTTAGGTCTTTAACATTTGTTTTCCTATCCACAATTCTTTTCTTCCAGCTTCAAACCCTGATTCAGGAAACAGACCCCGGTGCTGACTATCGCATCGACCGCGCGCTGAACGAGGCCTGCGAGTCGGTGATACAGACAGCCTGCAAGCACATACGCTCTGGAGACCCCATGTAGGTGCCTCTCAGTTAGAACTGATGGGTTTTTTCCTGTTGGGCATCCATGAAGGTTGTGTGGCTGACCAGTAAAGACACTAAAACCCGTCCAGACTAGTGACTCCAGACCAGTCGTACAGGGTTGAACTGAGCTGTCTCCATTCTTGCTGTACAAGCAGGCCAATATTTTTATAGAAAGACTGGTTTTATAGAAAGACTGATGAAGGATGGAGCTATCACAGACACTTAGTCTAAGTTTGTAACATTTGGCCTGCTAATTTCTCTAACTATGTAAGTCTCAAGCAATATCATGAAATAACAAGCCTGGAAAGGCTGGGTAAGCAAACCCATAGTGCAGAGACAGGTGTCTCCTTTGTTTTCAGGTCTGATAATATATTCTCCCCTGAGCCAGATTTTCTATAGAATACTCCTTATGATTTCGTTGTATATCAGACTTGCTGAGATAACTAAAACAATGGAACATAAGAGAGTACAAATCTGATATACACTTGTTTTAGATGTAATCTTTTTGAAGGAAGAGAAAGATCTTCACTGAGTTTGAACATCTTATCTATGGTTCACTGGGAAGACTGATTTGGCAACACCAGCTGTTACAGGGAAGCTCAGCTTGATTTTAACAGTCTGTGGCCTGGCTTTTTCTTCTGTTTGCAGGATTCTGTCTTGCCTGATGGAGCACTTGTATACTGAGAAAATGGTAGAGGACTGTGAGCATAGGCTCCTGGAGCTCCAGTATTTTATATCTCGTGATTGGAAGTGAGTACTGTAAAACAAGATTTATCTTTATTTGATGTTTGTATTAAGTGTTTGTATGCATTAGCAGTATTTTGTAAAATGGTATACTTGTGGTTGTTCAGAAGAGGACTTTCATTTATGCCAGGTTCGTAGGGCGTTAATGCCTATGTAGAACACTAAAAGCAAAAGCTGCTTAGAAAAGGTGTGATACCACTTAAATCAGGTACTCTTGTAGAAGTGGTGCAACCTTAAAAAGTGCTCAAGTTTGAGCTCTAAAATTCATTGCATCTTTAATTAAAGAATTCTGTCTGACCATATTGAAGTCAAAGGTCTCTTTCTCTGCAGGTGGCAGCCAGTTGTATCTGCTCTAAGTGCTACAATATGGAGCTCAAGGAAACCAAGTGTTTAAGTATAACAAAGACTCACTGTGTGAGAAGCTTCGAGCCTCCATTTCTGCCTTTTTTTCAAATTCTCTAGGTGTGATTACAGCCTGTAGAGCAGTTGTAGTACCCTTCAGAGCACTACTTTTCCATCTTTCTCATCCAGAGATGGCAGTGCTTTGTTTTAAATATATACAAAGCCCCTTGTGTCAGTGTTGGTTAGGATGAGGAGAGAATAAATTTGATAAACGTGACCAGTGAGGAAAGAATAAGTGTTTGGCTTGTCTTCTAAAGAAGATTGAGAGGTGAGGAAATAGAGTACATTAAATGGGTTTACTGCAAGAAATTGAGTAATTGTTCTCAGTGGCCACGAAGAGTGTAAGGCAAGAAGTGCTGGGCTTTGATTACTGCAAGGAGTGTTCAAATCAAACATTAAGAAAATCTTGACTCGAAGCAAGTCATGTATTTATGGACAGCATTGCCAGTAGCTGAGAGCTGATGTGCTCTATTTCTGCTTTTAAAATACATGGGTCTTCATGTAACCAGGGAGTTTAAGGCTTTTTGGCTGTTCATTTAGTCATCTCAATAATTATCTCCATAGGCAGACAAGAATACTTAATTTTTCCCCCCCTTCCTATTTGTCTTCATTGCTGTGTCTCCTGCCTGTACTGTTTCCAGCAGGTAATTCATTGTTTGAGTCAAACTTAAGGGATTGGAAGAAGGAGGACTGGGTATTTGCGTTTTCCTGGGAGTAAGGATAATTCTAATTCATAATGCAGCCTGGGCAGCATTAGCTTATCTTTGTTTAACCACTGTTCCCCAGAACTGGCTTATAACTCTGTTGCACAGACTGTGTGCCTCAGACAGATGCACAGAGTAGAAGGGGTTTTGTTGATGTCTTTATCATTATGTATGTAATTGTGTCCACTGAAATCACTGGATGTTTGTTTCCTATACTGTTTATAAATACAAAGTTTCCATTTTGGAAAGTCAGCAATATCTCACTTAACTTTCATGTAATTAGACATCATAAGAAATCTGCGCTTATATGCAAAGCAAGGAACACTGAGTTTTCAGCTGGCTCAAACACAGGGCAGACAGGATCAATCCAACTCAGATTTTTATGGAATTGGTGTTTCAGAATGGCAGCAGTACAAAGTATGTGTAAGATATTACACAAGCAAAATATAGTATGTACCTGCCTTTCTGCTGGTTCAGGACATCAAGGAGATGATTTTTCTCATGTGTCAGCATTTGGCTGGCGTGCTGCAGAAGAAAATGGGAGGTGCTTCAAGAAGTGTTGAAAATTTGATCTGTAATTAAAGATTTTGGTGTTATTTAGGGAGTTGATTCCAAATTGAATTGCAGGCATTTTGCTACCTGTTGGTTCAGTTGGTCAGACACTGCTGCTGAGTGGTGTCCTGGTGGTGCCTGAAACCTGAAGTGGATTTTCTGTCTCAAAAGCATTTCAGGATATGAAAAACATTCCAGGTTTGAATGAAATGCCAGTGACAACTCTTTTGCTTGCAGGTTGGACACAGTCCTTTACCGCAAGTGTCAGGGAGATGCCTCCCGCCTCTGCCATACCCATGGCTGGAATGAGACCAGTGAGCTGATGCCTCCGGGGGCTGTTTTCTCCTGCTTGTACAGGCATGCGTATCGAACAGAGGAGCAAGGAAGGAGGGTAAGTGCTAATGGGCAACTTGCTGCTTGTTGATCTGTGGTAGAAGGGTAGCTCACACATTTGGAATTTGGACACGCTATGCTAAAACTGCCAGAACTCGGAAAAGCTACTTTAAATCATTTACTGCAGGTGGTAGTTGCACTGCTTGGGGTGCCCAGCTCCTCCTCAAGGGTGCCCTGAAGGTCTAGGTAGTTGTTCCGGTAAGGCAAAATAGGCCCAGCAGGAATGACAGGCCCGTGGAGAGAACTGTGTGCTGATACCGACTTACATTTCTGTTCAAATGCAGTCCAAGTCCTCCCTCATGTCTTTCCAAAGAGGAATGTGATTCCTTGCAGATAGCCAGCATAGCTGCAAAATTGGTTTTATGCAAAAAGGAGTTTCAAGATCAGCTTTCCTCGGCTGTTTCTAATTAGGTTTTGATTTGTACCCAGCTTCAGATTATATTCCATTTAATTCTTCCTGTTGATATAATGCATCCTTCTAGTTCTTTGGAGCATGCTGTACTGGTACATGTGCTTATGCTGTCTTTAAAGAAGACAGTGGGGATCTGACTTGCTGCCCTGCAGTCTGGGGATCCACCATAATCGCATTTGTGGTTGAGAGCTTCTCTTTTCAAGTTTGCTGCCCTCTCGTGCCTTTAGCAGGGCACTCAGATGAAAGCACCTGGGTACTCAGTTCCATTTCTTTTGGCACTGTAGTGTACACAGCCCCTAGGAGTTGATGGGTTTATACAATGGCCCAGTTTAAAAATTAATTTCCACAGCTTGATTTAAAAGGTCTTTTGTGGCAGAGGTCAAGTATTGATTGAAAGCATCTCTTTTAGGAATAATTTTTTTTAATGCAGTTTCTTAGTCTGCTGAGTTGAGACTTTTTCATTCCATTTTATATTAGTGCTGACCAAAGAAATCAATAGCCACCCTGCAAATAATCTGTCAGAGAGAGAAAAGGTTTTTAAACGTGTTTTTCTTTCGGAAAGTAGGCTAAGGGAGCAGCTGTCATTTTGAAATTTAGTCTTGGAAGCAAACTCAGGTTAGGTTAGACCTGTGTTTGTTTCCAGTGCTGTTGGCAGAATGCTAGGTAACTTTCAGTGGTTTGGATTTTTAAATGTATGAAGCTTTAAGCTTCAGCTGGTGCATTTTAGGTCTGATAAACACCATACCAGTATCCCTTGGTTTTCTACAGTTTGTTTCTTCCTGTCTTGCAAGTGCTGACTCTGATGTGCTGCAGTGGGGATTGCTGAGAAGAAATTACAGCTGGACTGTATTGCCTTATTCTGGGCTTCTGGTTTGGTATTGAGGGCATGAGCTTCTTTGACTTTGTTCTCCAGAATCAGTCTGTAGCCTTGAGTGAAGGGGCATGGTGCAGCAGATAACCTGGGGACCTGATCTAACATCTCATTTCAAAAAGCAAAGTAGAGGTTTAAGAATATAAAATTAAACTTAGTGGAACGAGAGGAGCCGCTAAACTAAATGACAGAGCTCCAAGCTCTTTTGAAACTCAGATTTCTTGTGGGGGCCCTGGTAGGCCTGTGCTGAGCAGTGCAGGACTCCTGCGCCTTCTGGGATTGATGATGGCATTTGTGGTCACTCTCAGAACCTTACCTGATGGCATCCTGTTTGCCCTGTGCGGATTTAGGGATCCCATATGCCAAACACTCCCTGTTCTCTTTGCAGCTATCACGAGAGTGCAGAGCAGAGGTCCAGAGAATCCTCCATCAGCGAGCCATGGATGTGAAGCTGGACCCAGCCCTCCAGGACAAGTGCATGACTGACTTGGGGAAGTGGTGCAGTGAAAAAACAGAGACAGGGCAGGTACTGTACACAATATCACTGCTACTTTGTTTGCAAAGCTGGAGGGGTGGAAAGGACAAAAAGGGGATAAAAGGACATCTCGATGCCTCTTTATAGTGGAGACCACATTAAAAATTAGTGCAGTTTGAAACAATCTGCACCAGACTCAGAGACAGGCGGTGCGAAGAAGCTTTGCGTGTTCAAATGTTAGTGGAATGAGAAGGGAGAAGGGGATAGTTAGCAAAAAGGACTTGAATGAAGCAACCCTACCTCCCTCAACCTCTTACCTGTAATATTCTATTACAAGCTTGATATTTCCCACATAAACTTTATCCCGTTTCCATTTGGCAATGGCATGCTTCCTGTGTTTATGCAGAACTAACATCTGCAGCTACTTAACAAAGTTTCAACAAATACTTTCATGTTAAATTGCTGTGCCCTAGGAGGGCTGTAGCAAAGGGACCATTCTGCAGCAGATGCTGTAGACACCACTTTCTTTTTGAAATGCCCATCCATCATAGGTTGGGTAACTAACCTCTCGTCAAGGTTATGGAAAGGGCAAATTAAATGTGATATTCCAGAAATGAAAGCACATCATGCAGCTTTTGAGAACAAGTGGTAACATCCCAGACCAGTATTTTCAATTATTACTATATATGTGTGTTCTGGGAGTACTAGTAGAGGAGTCGGATTAAATGAGATTTAGGACTTTACAAAAAGGAGGGCAGTTTCACATGTGTAACAATGTTTTATGCCCAAAATTTCAACTTGGGTTCTTGGATCACACACTAGAATGTCTGTTTCTGCAGGAGCTGGAATGCCTTCAGGATCATCTTGATGACTTGGTGGCTGAATGCAGAGACATAGTGGGAAACCTCACTGAGCTGGAGTCTGAGGTGAGTGGTTTTCAGCCTGAGGTAAAGGGAATAGTTGTGCATGTTTAGTTAAGCACGTCATTTTAATAATGATGAAAAAACCTGAGGTTAGAGGAGCTGTAGAAATGCAGTACTCTGGGATCAAAACCCATCCTTTTACCCCCATACAATGGAAGTTTTTCATGGAGGTTCTTGAGGAAGAGAAAGGAACAACAGGATTTTAGGCTGTTGACAGCATTTCTCTTGCTTTAAAGATCACTTACAGTAGTGAAACTAAGATTTGCACAGGAATCCAGTTACCTTTAATACAAGTCAAGATATGTGATGGGACTTGAGATTTTGGTCTTGCTTGCACGTAGTTTTGAGTACTGAATTGCAGCTTCCCTCTCAGTCCCAAAAATTTTGCAAGCAATAACCACCAGGTACATCAGTAGAGATTTCAGTGATGTTGGCAGCTTTATCTGTTTTATGAAGCTGCATATTTAACTGTCAAGCCCCAGACTGTTCCCCATATCTCTTAAAATTTACGCTGTGCCCTAGGGAAAGCTTCCTTACAGTTGTTAGAAACTTTGGTTTGCTCAGAACTATGCTAAATCTTCAACTCCTGCCCAGGTATAAGGCAATTTCTAATGCTCTAGCACCCAGTTTGGAGGACAATGGCTGAATTATCCAAGCCAGGAGTTTCTGTGGAGATCAGGCTCTTCCCTTAAGCTGGAAGGCTTGTCTTGCATTTGCCATGTTGGCAAGAGTGAACCCCGGGATTTCCAGAGCTAAAGGGCAAAGCCGTTTGGACTGCATTTTTCAAAACCCTGTAATCTGGGTTGAGTTTGAGTTGTTAGCCCAGGTTTTTTCCAGAGGCTTTTTCTCTTGTGCATTCACTGTGAAAATGAAAAACTGCATCTTTTCTGCAGGACATTCAAATTGAAGCCTTGCTGATGAGAGCATGTGAGCCCATTATCCAGACATTCTGTCATGTGAGTATTCCATAATAGTGTGAATATCTTTGAGGAAAAATCTCAGTGGGAAAAGTTAGAGAGTTGTAGTATTAGTTCTTGCTACACTTCAAAAGTAAAATCAGAGGTAATCAGTTCCAGAAGTCTTCAATTAAAAAAATCACCCTGAAATAAAAATTCTTAGTTCCACCTAGTGTTTCTGCTGTTTTCAGAGCCCTAGCAGAAAAGCTAGTTTGAAGATGAAAATTGCTCTGTAATTGGCAAAAAACGCTCTTTACAGTGAGTTAAATACTAGACTTTTTTCCTTCTCCTTTATGTGCGGGCAACATGTCTAGCCACTCTACTCTGTGCAGCTGCTCAGCACTGCTGAAATAACTTCACTGGTGTAGGGCTGAGTAGTTAAAGAGCAGTGAAGGCACCTAATTGTAATATGTCATGTAAGCACTGAGTCTCTGCAATGTGTTTTCCTGAGTGTAAAGTGTGTGTGTTTCTGAGATGGTTCTTTTCTGAACTGTGTAAACATAGCTGTGTACTGGAGTTGCGGGGTGCATCTCTAGGGTGGTGAGTTAATAGTGAGCTCGCCGTGGAGAGTGGGACTGGGAGTTCTGTATCTCCTGGTCACGGTGGGCTAAAAGAGCATAAAACCCATGACTTGTAAGAGTAGCTAATTTTTATGCCTTTCATTTCTTCTTCAGGAGGTTGCAGATAACCAGATTGATTCTGGGGACCTGATGGAGTGTCTAATACAGAACAAACACCAGAAGGAAATGAATGAAAAATGTGCAATCGGCGTTACTCATTTCCAGCTGGTAAGCAACGCTTTTCTCTGCTATCAGTGGAAGCCTGTTCTGTTCTTTCAGGGTGTTGATAGGAATTAGCTAATTATGAAAACTCTCCTTCTTTGAAATTGATTTTCCACTGTATTTAAAGAGCTCTTGTGAATTCAGACAGTTGTATTTGCATGCCTGGTCATAAATGGTCACTTCTGGAGATTATTTCTTTTCAACTCCTCCTTCCTCCCTGGCATATGGTAGACAGGGTCCCAGCTTCTTCAGCAGTGCAGCATCCCCTTGCTTCCACATAAATAAATTTGAACAAAAGTATGTGCTAATTGTATGATTTAACATAAAGTGTTCTTTAGTTCTTTTTGTTCTTCTGCTTTTTTTTTTCTTTTTAAGCTCCAGATGACCAAAGTTGTTTTTCTCCCCATTTCTCTCTTGCAGGTTCAAATGAAAGATTTTAGGTTCTCATACAAGTTTAAAATGGCTTGCAAGGAGGATGTGCTGAAACTGTGCCCCAACATCAAAAAAAAGTATGTAGTGCCTGACCAAACAGCAATCTGATTGTATAAGTATGTAATTAAGTGACAGGGTATTTCATGATAGGACAGAAAATGCAGGACTTCCTTTAAAGGCCAATTGGTTTGTATGTGTGTAGTTAGTGACTGCGTCCTGCAGATGCTTAAGGTAGAGGCCTCTTAAAATTACTTCTGCCTTACTCCTGGATAGAAGTCTGTCCTCTTTATTTTACTTGGTGTGAAATTAGCTAATTATTGCAATTAGTGGATTGCATGTCCCAGAATGTTTTATATCCTTGCTAGATTCATTGTCTAAGAGGCGGACTACTGTTGTTCTAGTTGCTGATCTGGGAAGGGAAAATATCGCACTTGTTTTGATCTGGTTTATTCACTGCAGGCTAAAGGGTGTTTTTTTAATGTCCTGCTGCAGTAGTGTAAGGCTGAATTATGCACAAGGTCAGTCCTGTTTGTGGATAGCAAGACTATTTGCATTTTATTAGATAAATGCCCTTCCCATGGTGTAAAAGGATTGCTTGCAATGCTATGTAGGTATTCACCTTCATCCATTTCTAAGATGAAGCAAAGCTTTTCTAAAGTGCTGACATGACTTAAGAGCAGAGGTCTTGCTGGGCAGAGGGGTTGTGGGATTTTGAATATCTTCCTGTCTGCTCATCTAGAGTCCGATTTAGGTTTTAATTGTGATCCACTTACTCTGCCTAGAACTGTACCCAGAAGTAAGCACAGATGCACAAGAACTTTATACTGTGTTTGAATTCTTGGAGTCAGTTTCTCTGGTGTGGTAATCCAATACCAACCTTGGCTGGTCTTAGTGAAGGGTGTATGAGTAAAAAGCTGTTTTCTTTTCTGCAGGGTGGATGTGGTGATCTGTCTGAGCACAACCGTGCGCAATGATACTTTGCAGGATGCCAAGGAGCACAGGGTCTCTCTGAAGTGCCGCAAACAACTGCGTGTTGAGGAGCTAGAGATGGTAAACATGCCTGAAACTCTTGTTCTCCCCACTCTTCTAGTGAGGTCCGTCAGTTAAAGCTTCCTGGTTTGTCCACCTTTGGGGAGAAAAAGGAAGCTCATTTGTAAGATGTATCTAATTTATTTTTTCCGCTTTTCTTACAACACGAGGCTCAATTGCCCTTCACGGTGAAAGTACTGATTGTCTACCTTAATGCCTTAAATACAGTCTCACGAAGGCTAAGGCAAGCTAAATGGTCATTGGAATTTCAGCTAGAAGTGATTATGTTTAGTGTTAGACAGCAACGTGCTACACATTCTGATGTCCTTAACGTCCTCTAGGAGAGAACAAAAGCTTCATTTTACAGACTGAGGAAACAAGCACAGATGAAGCAACTCGACTCCAGCTGCTCCAAGTTACTCAATGGATAAATAGGAGTAGTGTTTGTTCTGGTAGGCAAAGCTGCCTCTCAACTTCCTGCTGCAGTGCTTGCAGTAATAAACTCTTAGGGTCTTTGTCCTGTAGATACTGTTTTAAGTGTTAAAGCTTCACCTTAAGTAGGTCCATATCGGAAGAGGCAGCGCTCTTGCCTTTGTATTGAAGAATTCAGATGCTGGACATCACCAAAACCAGGAAACTTCATTCACATCCTCCAGATCACCTAATAGCTGGGTGGCTGTTAATATGTCATTTAGCTTTCACATGGAAATATTTTCGTTGTCTTGGACAGTCGTGACGATGCCCTTTTAGGAGAAGCAGTGGAAACAACTTGCTAGCTCTATAATTTGATTTAAACCCTTTCTTCAGTCTAAAAAATCTGACTGATCTCTGCAGGGAATTCCAAAGTTGATTTCCTGCTAACACCACTTCTCACACCCAAGACCCTTACACTCAAAGAAACTGAATGCCTGTTGTGAGGGTTGCTTACTTTTTGTGAGTAGAGGTTTCCAGTTAAGAGATTAAAAAAGTAAAATAGTCTTGAGTCCTACTTTAAGGCTCATATTGTAATTTTTCCTGCAGACTGAGGATATCAGACTTGAACCAGAACTGTATGAGGCTTGTAAAAGTGACATCAAGAATTACTGCCAGAACGTGCCCTATGGCAATGCTCAGGTAATGGAATTTATTAATAATTTACAATTTAATTTGTACTTTCATTTCAGAAAACTTTTGAAGAACACGTTTGCCCCTGTAAGTGCAGCTTGAGATTTTCATTCTGATATCACTCAAATATTTTGGTAGTACTTCGGAATGTTAATTTCTTTCTTTTCCACTGGTACACAAGCGTTAACACTGGGTGAATAATGCAATGCTGTGAGCACTTCATTCTTCAGTTAATGCTAGTTTTAAGCTATTAGCAGCTGGTTACTGCAAATGTTGCTGAAGATTTCTTAGGCATAATGTCTGCAAGATGAGATTTGTGCTTTTGGAATAAGTCCAAGAGACCCTCTTCTTATTAAATCTTTGTGAGAAGAGATGAACTTAAAGCAAGTTCTGGAAATAAGCATTGGTAATGACTTTAATATAATCTAGGTATTGGGAACTTAACTGCCCAAATGAGATGAAGGTGGTGATTAGGGAAACACATGGCTGTGTATGACGGAATCATATCAACAGTGTGTCCATTATGCCTGTAATACTGTGTTGTAGATTATTGAATGCCTGAAAGAAATCAAGAAGCAATTGAGTACACGGTGCCACCAGAAGGTGTTTAAGCTGCAGGAGACAGAGATGATGGACCCAGAACTGGACTACACACTCATGAGAGTCTGCAAGCAGATGATCAAGGTAATAGTAGTGTGCTCATTTAAAAGGGTGAGGTTGGGATTTAAGAGCTCTATCAGCTTTGAGCTTCCCATAAAGGCTTGTCACAACACTGCTGTGCTCTTTCAGAAGTATGATTGCTTTTTTGCAAAGTAATCTGTTTCTTAGCTCTGAATCAGGCTGAGGTTTCTTCAGGGCTCTTCTCTTTCAACTTCCTGATCAAAGCCTGTGCACTAATAAATTTGTCTTCCCAACCGCCAGCAGAACTGAGGAGGGAATCTGTGCTGAGGCTTCTAATACAGTTCTCATCCAGTCAGTTTGGATTTGGATTGGCTTTTAGTAAGGGTGAAGAAGTTATGATTACAGAGAAGAGTAAAATCTTCAGCTCACTGCTGTCCTGGTGCACACAGACTTTTATTAAACTGATAAAGCAGGCAAAATCATACAAAACTTAAAATTAGAAATGAAGGCTGGAAGTGGTACCATGTAGAAAGCAGCAGTGAATGTTCATGTAAGACACTCTTTCACAGTAGCCAGAATTGCAAGCCCTGAAACACTAGTATGTGTGGTCTGCGTGCAGTGCCCTGACTGTATTTTGGCTGATGAAGAACATCTTGAGAGTTACTTGCTCTCCAGTGCAGACACATGCTTTTTAGAAGAAACCTGTGATCTCATCAAAACAGTGAGGATTTGAAGATGCAACAGCCTTATCTTACACCCACAGAATTAGTTTCTAACAAAACAAATTAGTACCTTGGTCTGAATTTTGGATAAGCTGGTTCACTTTTGACTATCTGATTCAAGGTGGAAATGGGCTAATTACTGTCACTGATTACTTTCTGCTTTCTCCTTTTATGTGGTCTTAGTTTGCACTGAGTGGTACTAATGAAGTCTTCACTGTTGCTTTGTCCAAACAGCATTTACACAGAACAGCAGTATATGTATAGACTTAAGAGATTGCTTTTTTTTGTTTCTAAAATAAATGGGAACAAAAGTAGTTGAACATGAGACCCAATTTGGTGGGTATTTCTTTCCAAGTGTGCTGTTTCTTAAGAATAGAAAATAAAGGCAATTTGCTTTTGATAAGGCCAGTCAGGACTGTACAGCTCAGGGCTCAGTCCATAAGCAGAGACATTAATGCCCATAGTCAATTCAGAAAGTAGCACTGAAATGTTGGGGCTAGGCAGTGGGGCTGTATACCTCTCTGTTGGGCAGGTGATTATTCCCTTCCATGAACTGGAAGCTGCTTGTTGGTTTTGGTTTTTGTTTTTTCTAGTGCTTTTAGTGATGAAACTTGTTGTGTTTTGGGGATTTTTTGTAGCGGTTTTGTCCAGAGGCGGATTCGAAAAACATGTTGCAGTGTTTGAAACAAAACAAGAACAGTGAAGTGATGGATCCCAAATGCAAGCAGATGATTACCAAGCGCCAGATTACACAGAACACAGGTATCTTCTTCTGGAAAAAAACCAGAACTTGCTTGCATGAGGTATTCAGTATGGCTGGAAGAGTATCAGTTTTGTTTTATTCTCCTTTGTGGTTTTCTTTGTACACACTGACCTTAGTCAGTAGGTCAGCATATGTTGTTGAATCCTCTTTATTCCTGAAGCTCCTATCTTACAATTTGAAATTCTATTATGAAAAAATACTATTTTTGTCCAAGATTATGTTCCTCGATGGTATAATGCCATCCAGGAAATTTCTGTCCCATCTCTTTCGGAGTGTTATGCTCTGTAATCTGAGGAAATGTGCTCTCCAATGAAGTTCTGTCATCTCTCCTGGTTAGATTACCGCTTAAACCCCGTGCTCAGGAAGGCGTGCAAAGCAGACATACCAAAATTCTGCCAAAATATCCTGAATAGGGCCAAGGATGATACAGAGTTGGAAGGACAAGTCATCTCATGCCTGAAGTTGAAATATGCAGACCAGGTGAGTAAAGCTGGTGCCTGCAAATGAGAAAATGTGCAGGATCGTGCTGAGTAACAGTCATGGAATAACAAATCAAACTTGGGCTTGTGGCGTGTTCAACGTATGTAACAGGCTGTACATGAGGGAGGTTGTTATGTTCCTATACAAATGTTAAAGAATACAGGTTGATTTCTGAAGGTCCTTGAGTGAGTTAATGACTTTCTCCTCCAAATAGCGTCTCTCTCCAGACTGCGAGGACCAAATTCGAGTGATAATCCAAGAATCAGCCCTTGATTATCGGCTGGATCCCCAGCTTCAGATGCACTGTTCTGATGAGGTAGGAGAGTAACTCCGTAGCTACTTTTTCAGGATGAAAGCTCCCTTTGTGTAATGGATTTTTGTTTCTCAAAACATGAACTTCCCTAATAAGTAAAACAAAAAAATCCCTTTGAGCTGCTTCTAGCTAGTCAGATTCTCTGCTTGTGACTTTTGCCCAGTGTGCAAGAATTGAAGTTTCCTGTGCAGTGCTAATATGAAGTTAATTTTTTCATCTGGGATCTCATCAGCACTTGTGACTATGGAAAAACAGTTCTTTCCTGTTGTCAAAAAAAAGTCAGTTCTCTGGTCTTGTCAGCCTTAACTGGAATACAGTCAGTCTTCTTGAGTTTTCACTTTTGGTAACAGAGTTGGTCATGCTTCAAGTGTTGTTTATTTCATACTTTCACATTCTTTCCATGCTGTTTTCTTCCCTGCCCTCCTCCTCAGTACAGTGATATTGACTTCTTGCTGCTGGGTTTCAAAGGGTTATGCATATTGCATGAGCCAGGCTGCATTTGGCTTTGGGGATTTTGGGGGGGAAGGAATCTCATCATGTATTCTTTAGCTGCACCCTGTGATGAGCTAACATATTGAGATATAAATGTGCTAAAAGGCAGAATGATTGTTGTGAACTACTTATGTTAAAACACCTCTTTCAAAATAGATTTCCAGCTTGTGTGCAGAAGAAGCAGCAGCTCAGGAGCAGACTGGGCAGGTGGAAGAATGTCTGAAAGTGAATCTGCTGAAAATAAAAACTGAGATGTGCAAGAAGGTAAAGAACATAAATTGGATGTGCTCTAAAAAGCTCCCATCCCTGCAGAAGTCTCTGATTTTTCCAGATCACAGCCTAGGTCATGTTCTAGCTAGTATGAGTCCAGAGCGCTAAAATTTCCCTATACATCTTGGTTCTGGCCTGCAGTGATTCAATTCAATTTCAATTTGCCAGTGAAAATTATGTTGAGAGTTCCTCCTTTGCAATTCTGGACTTGAATCCTTTCTTGATTGTGGTTGCCATAGGTTCTGCTACTAATCTGTTACTTGATACTTCGTCTCCACTGCAGGCTTTCCTAGTCCCAGGCTGTGTGATCCAGGGCTGTACGAATTGTGCCATGGTGTGGCACCTGATTTCAGCTCTAACTGAAGTAGTCCTGGCATACTGACTTCATATTTTAGATTAATATGAGTATTTTAAGGAACGTTACAAACCAGGACACTTAATTAAGCCTAAACGAGAATTCATAGCCTTATCCAAGGACAGTAGTGGATTTTCTCACAATCCTGGATTAAAAAGATGATACACTTTTCAGAGACATTGATCAGCATGAGTTTTGTTCTGTCGCCTTTTTCTGAGATGTACTTGTAATTTCCTCCTCCGCAGGAAGTGCTCAACATGCTGAAGGAAAGCAAAGCAGATATATTTGTTGACCCGGTGCTCCACACGGCCTGTGCCCTGGACATCAAACACCACTGTGCTGCCATTCCGCCAGGGAGAGGACGCCGTAAGTGCCCGTGCTGTACTGCATAACCCCTCAGTCCTGAGATCCTTAAACCTGCGTTCTCTTACCAGCGTAATCTTATGTACAAGATGTTTCTACCAGTCATTTGTGGGCAACAGGATGGAACAGCAGCAGAGGTGGTAGATGAATGGGTGTCAAGAAGTCTTTCCTTGTGTCAAAGGCAGGACCTATTCCTCAATCCTGATATCTTTTAGCCTTATCTGCAGATTTAATGGGTGTATTTTATGTGCCACCATTCTTACGATTGCTGACAATAGTGTGTGATAGCAGTTCCATAAACCTGCTATAAAATTCCTTCTCAGTTAAATTCCATTGAAAATGAGCTTTTAATACACATGGATTCATTTTTCAGTGAGGTTTATCTCCCACCTTGTATCAGCTTCACACAAAATCCAGCTCCCACATTTACATATGAGAGTGTTCTATCAGACTGTATCAAAAGCTGTCCTAGAACTAAACTCCTTTTCTTACAGCAACAAGTTTGTTTGGATTCACAAGATTCACTCTAAGCTATTTTCCTTGGTTCTTCTTTCTTTGTCAGTCTTTGACCGTGTTTGGCTTCTTCATTTCAGTATTTAAATTTAAACTGAAGTATTTTGATGGTTTTTTTTCTTCTCTGCTTAAACATACAACTCTTTTCTCTTCCAGCATTGCAAAGGGTAGGTAATCATGACTGCACTTTCTAAGTTCTCATAGCAGCTAAAGGCTTTGAGACTTCATCAGCTGTTCTAAGTCATCCAAGACTGAGTTCAGCAAGTTCAGACCACTTGAAACATATTTAAGTATTTCCTAGCCCTTTCTTCTCCTGTTTGAGGTCAAGCTCTTGCACTTTGTTACTGTTATTAGGTTAGCTACTTGGATAGTATGTGTGGCTGTTGAAGAAAAGCTAGTGGGGAAAAAAGTTTTGAACTTTCTCATCTTTCTAAGTTTATCTGGCATTAAATATAACAGCCGAGTATTTTCCTGATAGTTATGTTTCGTGCTGGTTATTGAATGCATTTCTGAAATTCTGGATATCCTTTATTTATTCCTGCTGTGTCATAATTCTTTTGGTGTGTGTTCTGGTGTGGTTGCACTGAAGGGTCTGCAGGAATCTACAGCTTAGAGAAGGCTCTTCCTGTGAGTGCTTGAATTGACAATTGTGCATTAAAAGTCTGGAGTTGGTTTAACTTAAGTCTCTGTGGCCTGTTTGCTACGAGCTCTTCACTGCAAAGCAGAAAGCATTTAATTAGCATTAGTCAAGTATGGTAGCACGAATATAAAATACAAAATTTTATGTCGGTGTCTCATATGAGCATTTAAATGAGCTTATGAGTTAGTTGCCCAAGCCCCTCTGTAGGCACCAGAACACTCATTTCCTTTTCACTGGACTGTGTGAAAACTCAGGAAGTTAAACGTTTCTAAATATATTGTTGATCAAAAACTCCTAACAAGCCTAAGGAGATAAGGCTGTGTTTTTCTGAACTGAGTTTGATCTTGGCTCTTTCTAAAGGCTGGTGGCATGGAGTTCGGCGTGTACAGCTCATTGAAGGCGCAGATTTAAAAGACTTCATAAAATCTCATGTAAACCACATGAATTATATATTGGATACGTACTGTAGTTTCTTTTTGGAAGTCAAAATTTCCTTGCATCTCCAAATGCAATACTGATCATGAATCTTGGTGAAATTGCTAGCCTCAGGCGTAGTCTGCCAGGTCTGTTTAGAAAGCCTTGTAACCATGTAAAGCCTTCATGAGAATGGAAGAGCCCCTCTCTGCACCATGTTATGGAAGCCACTGTTTCTATTTTGTAACGCCATCTTCTGCACATTACAGAAATGTCATGCTTAATGGAAGCTCTGGAAGATAAGCGTGTGAGGTTGCAGCCTGAATGCAAGAAACGCCTTAATGATCGTATTGAAATGTGGAGCTATGCTGCAAAGGTGAATATGTAGACAATTTCCTTTTTTTTATGCCTTAGATCTCTCTGTTGCAAGGTATTTATGAAAAACTTCAACTGTAATGAAATTCTTGTCTCTGAATGGAGTTTAGTATTTTGAATTTGGTCCAGAAAAACTGAAATCAGGTCGTCTTCTTGGAACTTATATCTTACTCTCTCTGTGTCTGGGATGCATCCCAACAATGCAGAATTAAACTATCTTTTGTGCACACAGGGCTTGGTCTCCTGTAGAGAAGGTGTGGGGCAATGAAATAGGGGCAGGAAAACTTCCTGTTATAAAGGTGTCTCCTGAACAGCAGTTCCTTCAGGTGAATCATTGCAGGCCTGCTTTTTTCTGGTTCAGGCCAACTCTGATGATGACAGGAGGCAATAGCAGTACCTGAGACTAAAGCTGGTAAATGTCACGGCTGAGGGCTGCATGGAAAGCACAGCTTGGCTCATTTATTCCCTTTTTCACCTCCAGGTTGCCCCAGCAGAAGGCTTTTCTGACCTTGCCATGCAAGTTATGACCTCTCCGTCCAAGAATTACATCCTGTCTGTGATCACAGTTGGCATCTGTGTACTCTTCCTCATCGGCCTGATGTGTGGACGCATCACCAAGCGGGTGACAAGAGAGCTCAAGGACAGGTAGAGCCTGGATTGCCTGCTGAAGAAATGCCTGCCCAGTGCCCAGTTTTGTACAGCCCTCCTCTGTATAGTCAACCCACCCCCTCTTGTGAGAGGAGAATAAAAAAAA
>VXAZ01010490.1:155447-199985 GCA_013399875.1 Gymnorhina tibicen | reverse complement strand
AAAAAAAAATTAGAACAGCAGCAGGTGTTGGCTCAGTTTTCCCATCCTGGATCTCATCCATGGCATCTTCATCCTATGAAAGTTTGTGTGCAACATTGGCAGCCCAGCCAGCAGCTTTTGTTACCCCTTTGTTAGCAGACTCTCGTTTACCTGCCTGTAGACAAGTCTCTGTTGTACTGTTGGAACTGCCTTCACTCTCCAAATCAGACTGATATGACCTGCAGCTCAAGCAGTTTTTAAGTAAATTTTTAAAGACAGACATATTCTGCATACCGACTATATGATTTAGGTAATGGTTCATACTGAAATCTAGTCATCCTCTGTGGCTGGGTGAAGTTGAGGCAGGAAATTAAAGGGTAAATTGCATCTTACACCACAGTTGGCCTTGTTTTGGACATCTTGCTCGTCTGTGTAAAGCATCTTCAGAGCATAGTCTTGGACAACCTAAGGACACCAATCACTGGTGTCATCTCCTAGTGAATATCCTGCTTTTGTGACTGTGGATTATTTTGGCTGAAAAGATGTCCTCCCTTTCTTCCTCTGCTGCTCGCAAGATAGAATAAAATACTGACCAGGATTGAATACTCATGTGAGCTGTACAACTTGTATTTCAATAGATTAAAGACACCGTGTAGACACGAGGTGTGTAAAGCCTGTCAGTAGTGAACAGTGTCAGTGGGCAGGAAGTGTTCTGAGCAGTTACTTGGTCAACTTTTTTATTAGCGATGATACAGTAAAATTCTAACACTCCTTTTATATTACCTTGCTGCTGCTAAGCTGTTACCCTCCCAAATTACTGTGTGTAGATGGTATTGACACACTGGCAGTGCAGCGCTCTGTCCGTGATGCAGAAGGCACCGGAACACTCAACATGCTCTCTCTCTCGCTGTGTAACGGTTACTTGTGGGTTAGCACAGTGGTTTGTAACCACACTCTGGGTCTTAATGGTTTGAATGATAGCACTGAAGAGTGGTTTTCATTTCCACAACTGATGGTGATGACACCTGGCATTTTCCTGGGATGTAGGACGCAGGTGCCGGTCCAGAATGCCGAGCAGAAGTGGATGGAAGAATGATAGTGTGGTATGAAAGGCAGAAACATCTGGATCTTTAAGGGAAGTAGCTTTTGCATAGTTATCATCAACGTGTGCATTTATCCTATGTATAGTTATACTTCCAGAACCTGATACTTGCACCTGAGAGCCCAAAGAAGGTGTTTTGGAAAAGCTGCACCAGTAGTTGTGGCCTCTTCTTACCATCGTCTGTGTTCCTCAAGTACAAGGAGGTGTGGAGCTCCTAAGACACATGCTTTGACTGAAACATGGAGTGTGTTGATGAAATCTAGAAGAGGCTGCACGAGAGTCAATGTGTACAGGAGGATATGTTTTATTCACTTTTTAGATGTGCTCACCTCTGTGTGCTGTGGTAAAAACCATGTGCCTGAAACTGTCCAACTTAGGCTGATGCTTGAACCATAACTTTATTTTCCCACTTAGCACACTGCTAGGTAAGACCTGGCATTTCCAGTTCTCCCCATTGTTTTCTAGAAGAACAGTGGAGGTGGTTTTGAGACACCCCAGAGTGTGGACCAGCTGATTCTGGTGATGCTGTGTATGCAGAATGGCATATACAAAATACTGTGAGCTTTTGCTATGACTTTTTTGCTGAAGCTTTTTGCAAACATACCTTCATCCTGCTCTGAGGATGGTGGCAAACTAATAATGGTTTTAGACTTGCTATGCTAGTGAGTCTCACAAACACTCCTGGTTTTGTAGCAAAGTACTATGAACACAAGCAAGCAGCAGCGAAAAGCTGAGTGATGAAGTTTCAGTGGAGAGTTTAGTGTATGGTAGGATTGCAGTTAAGTGGTGAAGTAGAACTGAATTGAAGCCTGAATTCCTTTTCTTGCCCCTCTTACCTGGTGTTAAGGGAGCTTGACTGGCCATCTGTCAGCATGAAGTGGAGCAAAAGAGAAACAGTTAATTGGGTCTCTTGAGGTAGCACAGGTGTGTAACTCCACAAATATTAGTTTGGCAATTAGAAGTGTGTGTTGTATCACTTGACTGAGTGTTGACATGACTGCTGTCGAAATGGGTGTTTTGGCTCACAGAGCTGCCAGCAAGGGAAGTGGGATCTTGGTGCAGCCTTGCTTGCTGGCATGAGTCCTGCTTCTCCAAAATGTCTGTCAGGCATAATTAAATTGCCATTGGAGGGCGCTTTTTAAACTGTTGTGACTTTTTGAGAAGGCATTTTGTAACCTGATTAGCTTGAAAAGCCTAATTAGATGGTTTATTGTCTAGAAATAGCATCTTCCACTAAATTCCAAAAGACATTGCAGTGAAAATTGTAGGTTTGTAGCCATAGTTCCGAATATAAACCCTGTTCAGCTCTGAAGGTGACTTTCTTTACTTTCAGATCTAAGGCTTTCTGGGTTTTTTTTCCTATTTAATTTGGAGAAGGTTATGCTAAGGGTGCCCAGAGCATGGCATTAGGAGTCTAGGAGTATTTTTTCCTATTTAATTTGGAGAAGGTTATGCTAAGGGTGCCCAGAGCATGGCATTAGGAGTCTATACTCTGCGGTGGTGTTAGTCTGTGGTTGGTGGTGTTTCTGCCTATGTCAGGCTCACCTGGGAGTTCAGTTTCAGTGTGAGTGCGCTGGGATGGTGTTACAGGTGTGTGGCTCGAGGCCCTTGGAAGAAAAAGGATAGTAAATAAACCTTTTGTCACAGTAGACACAGACCCACCTTTTAAAGGATGGATGCTGGCAAGGGGTCCAGGCCATTTTATCATTGAGCATGTTATCTTTCCATGTTTTAAAAGGGGGTCTCCTACCACTGGTGATGACCAAATCTGCTTTTTTCCTCAACTAAAAATCTACCAGTCAGTCTTGAAACATTCTCCTCCTTATCATGCATACCTAAAAATCTAGAGGTTTCGCAAGCACAGAAACCCACAGGAGTACTCTTCCAAAAATAACCTGGTTGTGCTGTTGCCAACACATCATCTTGCCTGCAGGTAACCATTTTCCACTGCAGGGAAAGAAAAAGAATCATAGAGTCACAGAACAGTTTGAGTTGGAAGGGACTTGAAAGCTCATCTCATTCCAACCCCTGCCTTGGGCAGGGACACCTTCCACACTAGACTAGGGTACTCAGAGTCCCATCCAGTCTTGAACAGTTGAGGGATGGGGAGTCCACAGTCTCTCTGAGCAACCTGTGCCAGTGTCTCACCACCCTTGTAGGAAGGTGTGAGAAATGGTTGTAAGAAACACTGCTGTTGCCTTGAATTTGAGAAAGCCTTTTTAACTTCTCTGTTATAACAGAGAGTGTTATCAATAGCTGCAGTCAGCCAAGAGAAGTGGGTTAGTGTGGAAGAACCTGTGGCAGTCTTGCCTCTTCGTGACCCTTACCTCTCACTGGAGAAGTCTGCCTTCCACTGAATGCAGTTTAGGAGATGGTTGTTGTTCGGGGTTTTTTTTAGTCCTGATCGTCACGAAACCTTCTCTTGGAGAGCCAGGTGGTCTCAGAGCTAGACTTGATGATGCTGGTGCTTAGGGCGTCGATGGAAGAACTGGATGTTTGGGATCCAGCAAGGCGTGCAGCTCTCCATTTGCTTCCTGCTGCTGCAAGGGTTAACAAGTTAGGCTTCCTAAATGATGGCATGTGCACGTGTCAGGAACTGTGCATGATGTGCACCTCTATACTTCACTCCTGCTAGCCTGTTACAGTTCATTCTCATTCACAGTAATAAGCTTATTTATTGTTTACCTAGTGAGTCTAATCAAGTCCTTTTGTGAGTTGCAACTTGGGATTCTCCTGCCTTGCTTTTGTCATTAGGCTGCTGGAGTAACTCATCTGGGTGGGAAAAAAATTCCTGGCACTTGAAGTACTGCCCAGCAGATTGGGTTGAGTATCAGTGTGTCTGTGTCACAGCAAAGGGCTGGAAACACCCTAGTGAAGGTTGAATAATTCTGTAGCAAAATGTTAGCATTTCCTCCAGAATCTGACACTGTGATATAATCAGTGTTGCTCTGAAATAACCCACAGTAAGTGCATTGTATGGAAAACAACGGTGGTGACTGTCTCAAGTACGGAAACTAACTGCAGGTAGGTACAGAGGGAAGAAATGTGACAAGCCAGAGGGATCGCTGGAATCCCATAATGTTGTAGAGGAATTGTGTTCAAGTTGGATGGCGATTTCTGTTAAAACACAACATTATTACTTAGTGAAAGAAGATTGTAGAGTTTTTTACTTTTATCAGTTTGGTTTGAAAAAAAAAAAGGTAGTTTTGAGGTGTGTATGAGTGCACGAGTGTGGTATGAAACCAGAGTATTTCATCTAGCACTTCTATCCTTATTTAAAGTACAGCTCTGTGGACTCAAAACGGCTGTGGTGTGGGTTTGTGTAAGAGCACGTTCCTAATTCTGGGGTTCAGATCCTCCAGGCAGCTCCCAGGTACTGATCTTTGCGCAGTCTCCCTGTTTGGGAGCCAGACCTGCCATTTTTCTTCCACCGAGGAGTCATGGTTAGAGGGGACCCAAATCACACATGTGCCAGAGAGAATTCAGCTGGCATCGCTCTTTGTCCTGTGCTGGTGGAATTCTGCATCTGTTCTGTTGAGTTCCTGAATGCTGCTTGGGATAGGGAGGAGTTAACAACGTTGCTCTTCACTAGCTAGAGGCAAGATTTTCTCCTTCCACAACACCCAAATTTGATTCTATAGATGACCAAACGCAAAGATCCCTTCCAGGGTGAATCGCTGCACCTTGAGATCCGCCCCCCTGCTGCCCCTGTATTGACTGAGTTAGAAGTGCTCGTGTAGCTCTCGCCTTGGGAAATACTGAACTAGGAGAAAAGGGAAAGGTGTGACTGGCGCCCGTAGAAGCGGAGGATCGGAAGCTGTGAGTAACGCGTGTGTTGGACTGGGCACGAGCCGGGTGCTGGGCGAACGGGGCTCCCAGCACCCCTCAGTGTACAAAGCACGCCCGGCGGATTCCTATGGTACAGCAGATGCTGTTTGAACGTAGTCTCTTTTTTTTATTATAATTATTTTTAAATGTGACATTAACGAGACTTTTTTTTTGTAAATTGTTTACCCTTTCTGTGTATAAATCCTGGCCGCTCCTTGTTTCAGTTGGTTTTTTGTTTTGTTGGGTTTATTTTTTTTTTTTACATGTCCATGCTGTGTAATTTTGAGATGTTACTGAAATTCTGAACATAATAATGTGCATTTTTTTTTTTCTGTACAGATGAAATGGGAGAATTTAATAAAAAGAGTCTGCAGGTTTGTACTTGTGGTGGTTTATTTTTGAGGGGACGCGGGGGGGAAGAGGCGGTGATGAAAGGGCGGGGCCTCCTCCGGCCACGCCCCCCGCGGCTGGGNCCCGCTCCGCGACCCCGGCGCGCCCACCGCCGGCACCGCTCCGGGCTCTCCTTCCCCTCCCGGCCGCCCCGCAGCGCGGGGTCGGGGGCGCCGGCGGGGGCGAGCAGGCCGAGGCGGCGGCCCCCCGCCCCGGGGCTCCCTGACACCCTGCGCCCTGACACCCCCGTCCTTCAGGCTCCCGGCACGGACCGGAGATTTCGGGTGAGAGAACCCCCGGTGCTGCTGCTGGTGGAGCTGCCGCAGCCAGGCCCTGGGGTAAAGCTTATGGTAAAGCTGTTCCCGGAGGGGCCTCTCCAGTGCCCTGTGCCAGTTACTCTGATCACAGACTTCGTTTCCTTCTTCAGGTAAAGGCCTGGCAGCGTTAATAATCAAGCTTACTTGTGCCCTACTAACTTCTGCCTTTAGGAAGCATTCCAGAGCATGATCTGTGCCTGATGGCTGTTTCTGCTCTCCTTGTCACTGGTGTGAGGGCTTTTCCACCTTTCGTCTGGTTCTTTGCTCGTTGTCAAGTTGCACTGTGTCAAAACCAAAGGTGTAATGCTCTGTTCCTATTTCATGATCTAAGTTTAAATCTTAACGGCAAGGTTGTTTCAGGACTAACTGCCCTCCTGTTTGCTCATCAGCTTTCCCATGTCCACTTATACCCAACACGCCACGTGATGTTTCCTGCTGCCAGCCTTGTGTGTAATAAGATAAGTGGTAATGTGAGTCTCATCTTTTCCTTCCTAGAAGGCGTGGTACTGAGGTAACGTCTGAACACATCTAGGTGGTGCTTTAAGAAAATTGACAAAGAGCTGCCAGGATGTTTCTCCGATTGCTGTCCGATGTCCAGTGGCGGGCAGCTCACCCAAAATGGAGGAGAATGACCAGCTCCCAGCGAAGTACCTCGACTACACCCGAACCTCATCCGGTTGCCCTGCCGGCACAGGCACAGGTTGTCATCTGTGGTGGTGGAATCATGGGCACCTCTGTGGCATATCACCTTTCCAAGATGGGTTGGAAGGATATAGTCTTACTTGAGCAGGGCAGGTAAGGATTTCTGGTTAAAAACCCAACAAAACAGGACTTCTATGTAGAACAGTATCTGCTGTAACGTGTTATTTTTATCTCTTCACCTGAACTAAAGTGAAGACCTGGAAATAGCCTTTCCCCTGGGGGAAATAAGGTTATACTGAACATTAGTAACAACACTTACTGCCCCTTCCCAAGCACAGGGCTGCTCTGCAAGGTGAAGAGTATCCCTTGTGTGACTGTGGGGGGGTAGCCATGGCTCAGGGCCAGAGTCCCACACAGCCATGCCATTTCCCTCTGCAAGATAGAGAGAAAGTAAGGTGAGAAAACTTGTGGATCAGGATAAAGATATGGAGACTGTACTGCCATGGGCAAAACACACTTACCCTAGGGAGATTTAATTTAAAATAATTACTTTGTTTCATGCCGGTTAAAATAGATTCAGGTAGTGAGAAACCAAAACCAAACATTAAAACACCACCTTTTTTTTCCCTCAATTTCACTCTTGCAGTCCAGGGTCTTCTACCTCTTCACAGTGCCCCAAGAAACATGGGCGTGACACAGTGGGGTGTGGTCAGTACTGGGCTCCAGTGTGGGTCCTCCATGGGCTGCAGTTCCCACGAGGAGAACTCTGCTCTGGTGGAGTTCCATGCACCACAGTTCTTTTGGGAGATATCTAGCTGCTCTGCTGTAATCACAGGTGATCATATAAAACAATGCAGCTGGCAAAGATGATGGACCGTTTCAAGACAACTAAAAATCCACGTTACTCCTCCAGCCCCTGCTGACCTCTCAAAGCAGGATGCTATGTGTGTCTAAAGCATTACATAGCCAACAAAGCTCCAGAGAGACTGCAAGAGGTTATGAGCAGGCATCACTGAAACATCACCCTGTAAGCTGGTTAAATGCTCAGATTATCCAGTTTGTTGGAGGATTTAGTGCCTGTCTGTAAAACAGCCAAAGCTGTTACGGTTTGGCTGAGCAGAAGTGCCCTCATATAGTTGGATCAGCTCTCTGTAGCGGAGCACATAGTTTCTGTTGAAAACTGTGCATCCCAACATTTCCCCTGTTGTTTTACACATCCCTTTCTGAGGGGCGTTCGTGTTGTTTTCATTAAGCAGTCTGGGGGATCCTGGGCATGAGACACTGCTGAGACTTTAGGGTTTGAAGAGGTGTTTATTGCAGCAGCTTCTAATGCCCTAACTAAGGGCTGGACTGTATATTTGTCATCTACTTTAGAGCTTCCCACCTGATACTGCCTTCAGGAATAATTAGTTGTGGTTCCTGGAGTTTGTGTGGCTGAGAAGCAGCAGGCTCTTTCTAGCTGCAGAGAGAGGAAATTGAGTATTCTCATCTGAGACCTTGTGAGTGGGGTCCTTCTGAGCAAAGTGAGGTGCTGGGCTGCATTTGCAAGGGAATGTCATTTTTGCTAGCTTGGAGCAGGGTATGAACAGCCCATTAAAGATCTGCAGTGAGTTAAGATGCTGTGCAGGCTCAGTCTATGCGTGCTCAAGGAGAAAGGAACATTGCAGTAGCAGAAATGTCTTATGAGGAGCATAGAATGAGAAAACTGTGCTTCGGCTCTTTGGGTTGTTGCTGAGTAGGGGTGTAGCAACTATTCCTTACCCAGCTGAATCTTAGGTTGAATTACTGAGAGAATGTAGACATGCTAGGCTGAAAGCAGTCGTGTCAAATGGAAAAATGCAGGATGGCTTTAGCAGCAGCAAAGGTGACTTGGAATTAGCGTGGAAGCAGGCTGCAAGGGAGATGCTTAAATCTAATTGCCTTGTCTTCCCCTGTCCATGCTACATGGATTTGTGTAGATTTCTGTCTCTACAGCAGCCCTTCACCAAATAGCTCAATGGTTTAGGGACAGTTTTATAAGGGACAAGAAACATGTGCTTGTCTATGGCAGTCGTTACAGAGTGAGAGGGACTTGCTCATACTGTAATCTTCAAAGATGCAAGACACAAAGCCAAGTTAATTTTGATTTGAGGGAAATTCTGCTTTGGAGAAGGAAAGAATCAAGCAGCTCAACCATTTTTACAAAAAAATGCTTTCTTTGAAAAATGTCAGTGTTTAGGACTCGTTAAAGAGGAATTGTCTTGGAATGCGATCTGCTTTCAAAAGCAAGCGAAAGCAAAATCATTCTAGAGGTTGTGTCATCCCTGCATCATCCAGTTTAAAGTGTTGCTTTGATGTGTTTTGGGGAGAAGTTGCTGTGTGCTGCCAGTGGAGCTGCTGGAGTAGCCTAGTGTGGAGTGTGTAGCTGGCAGCTGTATGAGGCCCTTCTCTGCACCTTCTCCTGCAGGTTGGCTGCTGGTACCACTCGCTTCTGTGCTGGCATTGTGAGCACAGCCAGGCCCGTGTCCATAGAGCTGAAGATGGCACACTATTCAAACAAGCTCTACCAGCAGCTGGAACAGGAGACAGGAGTGCAAACAGGTACTGAAAGTGTCATTGACTAAGTAATCTTTGGGAAACTGGAGTACTGACACTGAAATATGACTGTGGTTTTACAGTGTCTTAAGGCTTGAAAGTCCTGTTCATAAACAATACATATGGACCTAATCAGATGCAAAGGGATGTCACTAATGTAATCAGAATGGGGAGAAGAATATCAGATGGGCAAACTAAAGGCAGACTACCTGCAAATTGTGACAGTTTGCATGTTGTCTGTAACTTGGGCAGACACTGGGGAATTTTCACAAGGACATGGAAAATAAATTGCAGTGACTGGAGCAAGTTGGCCCATTCTGTGCACTGATTCACTTCTCAAAAAGAGAAGGTGGTTAACAGGAGCACTGAAGCATAAGCACGTGCTTCAAGAGTGTGTCTCTTACTGTAGCCTAGCCCTGTAAATAACAAAAAAAGATTATGTTGAAATTCTCCCTCTCCCTCCAAAATGTTTGGGCATGTACCTGATAGGAAGAACTTGGTCACTGAAAGTTTTCTTCTGACAAGAACTTGTGATGTATGTCAGACTCAATAAAGGTTAATAACTATGTCTGCAATTAAGTTGAATACTAATTTAATGCAGGTGTTGGAGTCACATAATACCTGCTTTTAGTTGTTGAAGCTTTATTCTTCTGAGTAGTTATTAGATCACTTTTTGGCCAGTAACTTCTCTCTCTTTTAATAGGTACCATGTGTGAAATTCAGGGGTTTTTTTTTTACAAACATGAGTATATGAAGCAGAAAGAGAACACAATTAAAAATTAAATTGCTTTTTTGAAAAGTTCTCTCATGCACTTTTTAATGACTAGCTCATAAGTGTTTAAAGTTATTTGAGGATGTGAGATTTCCAGGCTCCTCAGTAGTGGAGGCAACAAGTCTGCAATTATGTTAAAGCAATGAGTCTGAGATGGAAAGGAATTCAAGATCCTGCCCAAATCTGACTTGACTTTGGTCATTGTCATAGGGTACATGAAGACAGGCTCTATTTCACTGGCTCAGACTCAGGACCGACTGATCTCTCTGAAGCGCGTTGCTTCATCGCTGAAGTACGTATGAGCAGGAAATACAACTCAGCTTCAGTGTGCACCAGCTCTCCTGCAAGACAAATGACATCGTGTTTCTTATGTTCTGTGGCAGTGTAATGGGAATACCATGTGAAATTATCAGCCCAAAGAAGGTGGTACAGCTCCACCCACTGATCAACATCCATGACCTTGTGGGGGCCATGTATGTGCCAGAAGATGCACTCGTGTCATCTGCCAATGTGAGTCTGGCTCTGGCAACTGCTGCCTCACGGAATGGTAGGAGCTTTTTTTATCTATAGTGTGCTCTCCTGCATGATAGCTACCTTCTTTCCATAAAAGAAAATTATGTTCTGCATCTCTTTTGATGTTCTAAGTGAGCACTGAAGACCAAAATTCTGTTATTTGTGTAAAGTTCAGATTCTTTAAACCTGTTTTTTTTCTGAAAAATCAGACTGAGCTTTTTTACATGCTGAATCTTTACAGGTTTCCTGGGATAGATCAAGCACCTGTTTGTTGTCCTTAGTGGTTACATATTTCTCTAAAAAAGCACACACTCTTTCCTTTCTAGAATTGACTCATAATTACACATCAAAATAGTTAATTACCTACCAATGAAAAGGGGTGACTGAGCCTCGTGGAGTATTTCATTGACCACATATGCTTTAGAAATGGGATTGGAAGTGTACTAATAAATCCTGTTTGCCCAGCACTGTGGCAGATTTGGAGTGGTCTAAAAGTGGGAGAAAGGTTAAATATGATAACAAGGAATAAAGGTCATTAAGGATGGAAGTCCAATCAGATTGGAAGAAGCTGCTTAGGAAGATATCTCTCTTAGTTTCTTTTAGCCCACCTTGTTTTTGCATACTGCTTATTGATTTTTTTCCATGAAAAGACTAATTTCCCATAAGTCATGCCATCTGAAACTACAGACTTTATTGCATAAAGGAATTGTAATGGAAAGAAATCCATAGCTGAGACTCTTTTCTTTCATGTTGTTGATACTGGGGATCTATTTATCACCCAGATTGTCACATGGAAAAAAAACTGTAGCTCTTCATAGTCTCAGTCTGTACAGATTGTATGTGTGATGTTTTACAAATAACAGGGTTTTGCTTAAGAATTACTGGGTCAAGAACAGAAATTTTGTCTCCAAGAGAAAATAAGCATTTTGGTTGAGTGTAAGGGTTTAAAGCTAACAGTCTGACATCTTAGAAAGAAGGCTCATGGCATGCTGACTTCCTGATGTCCAGGTGTCCAGATTCACGAACGGACGAGTGTCAGTCATGTCACAGTCCAGAATGGTCGGGTGACTGGAGTCGAGACTGACAGAGGGCGGATTCAATGCGAGTACTTCGTCAACTGTGCTGGCCAGGTTGAATTATTTAAATTTTTCTTCTTGTTTCTGTTGGTTAAGAATATGTGCACTTCCCTCTGGTACTTTTTTTGTTTTCCTTTTGGGTTTTTTAATGGTTTGTGCTTTGGGTTGGCTTACTGGAGTAGATGAAGTCATGTTACTCAGCAGCTTAGCCCAGCAGGGGTGTGAAGGAGGAAAATCAGTGCTTGCCGTTTGCTGAGCACAAAAGGCTGGGTGTTAACCTGCTGAGCAGCACCTGCAGCTTGTTGGTACAGCTCTGCTCATGGTCTCTCTGCTGGAAGGTTCACCCTTCTGACAGGAAGAACTTTGCTTTGGCTGTTAGGGAGACAGTTAAGTCTCACCCTTCTCTCTCACATCCCTCCCCAAAAATCTGTTTGCTTTTACTCCTTAGTGTTATGTCTTCTCTGCTGGAAAATACACCTGACAATTGCAGTTTCTGTAGCTGCCCTCCTTGTTAGTAAAGGGTCTTAGTGCAGGCTCCTAAATGCTGACTATTCTGCTTCTAGATGCTGAACCTGGTACTGACTTTGGTCTACAGATGTTATTTTGCTTTTGTATTGTGAACTGGTACGTCTTAGTTTTGAGTCAGAGCCCCGCTTTTCTAGTTCTTGTGTTAGGAACAAAAAAGCAGTCTTTATCCAAAACAATTCAAATTCTAATAAAAGAGAAAAAACATCACATCTGTTTAAGGTCTCGGAGTCTGAACTAAATCTTACTTGGTCTTTTATGAAAGCAAAATCAGAGAGGTGACCTGTGCCTATGTCCTGCTTTTTTTTCCTGGAGCTGGTTTTTTTCTTTTCCATTCTGACCTGCACTTTTTTGATTTCAGTGGGCCTATGAGTTGGGCCACTCCGGGGAGGAACCAGTCCATATCCCACTCCATGCCTGTGAACACTTCTACCTCCTGACACATCCTTTGAAGGAGCCTCTGTCGAGCAGCTTACCAAGTAAGGATTCTTCAGCTCTTCTCACTTTTCTCGGTGAATTATACCTGCGTTTCCAAGGCAACCTGTAGTTTGTGACAAAAAGGCCAACCTTGGGCTATCGGTCCTCAGCTCATTTGCGATTATGAAGTCCTTCTCTCTGAATTGCTCTGAATATCCTTTTTCAGTGGTAGAAAGAATATCTTTCTTTACTCTTGGGAAAGCTTTTCCTGCAGAAAATGATTTTCAGAATTCATCAACTTAGCAGGAGAATGACCTTGACTCTAGCTTGAGTAGTAGCTGTGTCTGAGTCTTGGATTGTTGCATTTGTGGGCTAGAGAGTGTGTTAGCCTTGGTGCTATGTTTTCCTTGCAGGCTGCTGGCCCCAAATGGCCCATCTATTCCTTTCCTCCAACAGAAGCTAAGGCTTTACAATGGCATTTACATGTCTATGAGCTGTAGGGGCAACCAAACACTTGAGGTAATTGCTCCTCCCCCATGTTCTGGCTTTTGGATCTCTTTAAAAAAAGCCTTTGTGTTTGAAAAGTGTGAAGTAGAAAGCTTTATTTATTTACTCTCAGTTATTAGCAAGATTTTCTGCTTCTAGTGAGTAGTGTATATACTGTCCAGGGAATTCAGATCTCTGGCCAGAGTCCAAGTGCTTCACCTTTATTTGACTAATTAAAACTCCCGCGTGTATATATATACATGTATGTATATATGCATATATATATATATTCTCAGCTTTTCTGTACATGGCAAAAATTGCTATGGAACGTGTCAGGTGGAGTAACATAAATAGTTCGAGTTGACACTACCAGTGGAAGGAGCAATCCAGACCTGACTGCTCGTCCTCACCCCAGTGCTGTCCACTTTCTTTGTGCTGGTGGCCTGCAGTAAGCTGGGTCTGTTAAAAATCAGCTGTTCTTAGAATAGGGAGAGAAAGAGGGGCAGGGCAGGACATGTCTTGATGGAAGGTCTGGTCTTGGGTGCTGTTTCAGTGGAACTAAGCCAGTATAATAGCTTATCAGTGCCACAAGGAATCTGAATCCCTCTTGTGTCCTCTCACTCCTGGGAACACTGTCCTGCTGGCTTGGGGCTCCTCAGGTTCAGTTCAGTTTATTGTACTGTCCAAAAGTTAATATGCATGGCTGTGGTGCTCCATGTGATGCACCGTGTGGAGCTAATGGTTTAATCTAAACTGGCTCATCAGGGTGTCACATGAGAACCAGAACGGTGTGACATCGTGGGGCTGGGGGACTGAGGCTGTCCCTTCTCATGTCAGGAGACTGCTGGCTTGGCCCGGAGTGTCACCAGGCCCCCACTGTTGGTGTTTGTGGGACAACAGCCCGAGACAGATATCCCTTCTCTCAATTCCCTTCCCACCTCTTTTCTTCCCTCTGCAGCTGTTGTCGACCCCGATGGCAGGATCTACATACGCAACTGGCAGGGCGGCATCCTCTCAGGAGGCTTTGAGAAAAACCCCAAACCTCTCTTCACAGAGGGACGGAACCAGCTGGAGATCCAGAACCTTCAAGAAGACTGGGATCATTTTGGTATGTTAGAGAAGAAAGGTTCCCACAGCAGTGTAACCCGTGGCTTCAGCAGAAGTCGGAGTTCACATCCGTGCAAGCTGTCATTGCCCTGTTGGAAAGATGAACCTTCTCTCAAACTCACTCATCTCTTCATTTGTCAGTAATTTGCTGAAAAACCCGTTACCGAGGGCTGCAGTACTGAAGGGAGCCTACAAGACAGCTGGAGAGGGACTTTTGACAAGGGAATGGAGTGCCAGAACAAGGGGGAATGGCTTCCAAATGACAGAGGGCAGGATTAGATAAGATATTAGGAAGAAATTCTTCCCTGTGAGAGTGACGAGGCTCAGTGTTCAAGGTCAGGTTGGATGGGGCTTGGAGCAATCTGGTCTAGTGGAAGGTGTCCCTGCCCATGGCAGGGGCATTGGAATGAGATGAGCTTTAAAGTCCCTTACAACTTAAACCATTCCAGGATTCTGTGATATCTCTGTAATGTTTAAAAACACCTGCTAACCCTCAGCATGTATTAACTTCCTCTAGAGCAGCAAGGTACTACGTCAACTTCCCAGCGCTGCTCTTCCATTTCAGTTGATTTTTGACTGTCAGTGCCACATGCTGCTCCTCTTGTGACGCAGTAGATTAACACTGTTGACCTGCCACATAGCTGTGGTATTTTGTTTCTGCAGCTCTCTTCAGCAGGGACTGACAAGTGCATTTCTATCAGTGGCAATTGCTTTGTGGACAGAAGTTGGTATTGTGGCCTCCCAGACTTCATCCCACCATTGACAGTGGTAGTTTATTATATTCCAACTGTTCTGTCTTTCTCTTTCCATTTTATTTGATTCTGTTTTTATATTCCTCATGTACTTTTACATGGAGGGCTGTTTCTGTAAGAAAGAGCATAGCATGGTCTGTGAGTCTCTTTCTTCCCCAGCCACTCCTGCCTCTTTGATGCCTGGTAAGTTGGTATGTGCCCTCTCATCTTCAAATTTGCCTTATATTCAGGAATCCACTTTTCCCTTGTGTCAGAGCTCTCTGCGTCCCTTGTGAATGCACATGACTCTAGGCATGGATGGAATTTCACTGATTTTCTTCTGCAGTCCTAATATGTTCTTCCAGTTACACTTCAGGTTAAATAGAATAATTTTGCCTTTATTTCTGAGAGATGCCATACTGATCATGTAAAAGTTTAAACTCCAGGGGGTGGAGCCAGAATGGGGTGCTGTTTTGTGCTGGCATATGCTAGAGGTTTTTAGATCCCTAGATGCCTACAGACTTGCTTGAAGATACTAGCTTCAGTTATGAGTTGCTCGAGCTCTGCACCCACTTAGTTTTTGGTTTTCATTTGGCTGAAATGAAAAGGCACTGCTTGCTGGCACCCCCAAGTTGCCCAAGTTTCCAAAGCTGCATGCTGTGTTCCAGCATTGCCCTTTTATCTGTTCAAATGCGCTGAACAGTTGAGCAGAGTCAGAGCTTACTCAGGCAGTATTTGATCCTTTTCTGGGGCCGCAGTTCCTGGGGCTTGAGCTCTTGTATTACTGCTTTGATCTTTGTCGTTGGAACACCTTTTGATTTTAAAATAGGCTGTGGAGTTGCTTAAATTGAACTGGGTATGAGAACAAATCTAGCACTGATCTCTCTTTTTATCAATAAAAAAATAGCCTGTAACTACAGGCTCTCACTCTGGAATTCTAATGCTTGAGAGAGGGAAGACAAAGAACAGGTCAGAAAGACTCTTTCGGTTTGTAACTTCTTAGGTAGTGTGAAATCTGATTATTTTACTGCTTGTGCATAAAGCTGAGGAGTGTTCTTAGGGCTGAATCTTGAGGGCTTTTATCTGGAGTACTAAGCAGGGGTAACTTTTGGGCAAAAAAAAGCCACGTAGATATCTTATCCTTTTATTAACGCTCTCAAATGTCAAACTGTGGAGAGTTGCCGAAGGACTTTTCCAGCGTGACTGGGCAATGAAGCAGTGAGGGAATTCAATGAGGATAAATGTGAAGTGACGCAAGTGTGTGGGGGTGTGTGGGGATGGGCTTGTTTTCACCGTGCGACGTGACAGGCTTTGAACAGACCTCGCGGTTGTATTAGTTCTGTGAAGACATCAGCGCAGTGCAGTCAAAGCAAAAGACAAGTTAGGAATCACTAGGAAAGGAATAGAAAACACAGTTCATTATGCAACACTAAATCCTTGGTTTGCCAGATACCAGTTCTTGTCCTAGGCTGTTTCCAGAGGGTATCACAGGGCTGGAGAAGGCCTGGTGGAAGAGCAGCAAGAGACTGATCAAAGCTTGGAATAGTTTCCAAGAATGAAGTGACTGAGTGGGCTGGGGAAAGGAGATGACAGAAGGGAAATAAACGGAGGTCTATAGAATCTGGAGTGAGATAGGCAGGCTAGAAGGGGAACTCCTGATCACTGTCTCTTCTAATGCTAGGAGGCATAAAAAAAAATTGAGTGTGAGCTTTAAAACAGAAGGCGGTGATTCCTCATACAACAAATTTTAACACATGGAACTCCTTGTCTGTGTCTATTGGATTTTTTTATGAGGCTGGGGAAGATTGGTCTAATACTTAAAAAAGAGATCAATTTAGGGGTTTCTAAATAGAGAAAAATATATCAAATTTTTAGGAAATCCTCTGAGCTGATGGTAGGTGGAGGCTGGCAGAGTGCATGGGACAAGTGTCATAAAGATTTGCCTGTTCGTACTCCTTGCTAGGTATCTATTTGATGTCTGTTCCTATTGCTTTCCCTAACAAAACTGAACAGTGCTCTTGCACTGTTGAAAACAGTACTGGGCTCTTGGTCTGGATCAGTATGGCTGCTTTTATTGTATGCTGTGTGATCCAGTTTGAGTAGTGTGATTCCAGCAGGAAAACCATTTCTCCTGTGACTGTATCAAAACATGGAAGCAGTTTCCACCTGAAGCAGCTGCAATGTGTTGAAACTGAAGGCTGTGACTTTTTGTCTCCTTATTGTCTTGCATCCTAGGGCCACTTCTGAGTGCCCTCCTGCGCAGGATGCCGGGTTTGGAGACTCTGCAGATCATGCAGTTGGTGAATTGCCCAGAGTCCTTCACCCCAGACATGCGGTGCATCATGGGAGAGTCACCCACCGCACGGGGCTACTTCGTTCTGGCGGGCATGAACTCAGCTGGCATCTCGTATGGTGGGGGAGCAGGCAAGTAAGTGGTCTGTCTGTGTTGTGTGTGTAAGTAAGGCTTTAGCCAAGAGACTGCTCAGATGATCCTTCTGTGTAGAATGTTCTGGTTGGTATTTGTCACCTCCTCTTTCATTTCTGACTTGATTGAAGGAGAGGAGCAGTGGCTGTGTTCTGATTATGCTCTCCAGTGTGTATTTCAAATCTATGTTGGATTCCCCTCCTGTCCTGCACACCTCTCCTTTGGCATCACATCTCAGTGAGCAGCTGGGGATCAAGTAAGCTTCCTTAAAGCTATGTCAGGGGAGGTTTAGGTTGGATATTAGGAAAAGGTTCTTCATCCAGAGGGTGGTTGGATACTGGAACAGGCTCCCCAGGAAAGTGTCACAGCACCAAGCCTGCCAGAATTTAAGAAACGTTTGGACAATGATCTCAGGCATATGGTCTGATTCTTGGGGTTATCCTGTCCAGGGCCAGGAGTTGAACTCAATGATCCTTGTGCGTCCCTTCCAAGTCAGGATATTCTGTGATTCTATGATTCTATAACTGGTGTGATTTTTTTTAAACTACTGGGAAGAGATAAAAGCTTAACAAAGTGTATATTCGCTCATCTTCTGTGCTTCATGATCCCCTTTAATTTTTCATTTGATTGAAGTCTTTAGATCATTCAAGTTGACACAGCAGTTAATTCCTGTGAAAGCAGGGTGAATCTGTTGCTGATGAAACACCATATATGTGATGCCAGTGCTGACAGTAGTTTAAGACTGTCCCCTACAGTAAGCTAGGGGTGGAATAATTGCCCAGTAAAATCCAGTTCCTGTGTTAATGCAGGTACTTGGACAGGCATTTAAGTGTGATCTCAGCAGCAAAGTTGCAGAACGATCATTTCTCCCTCTGACTGCCATTTAGTTTTGGTGACCCAGCATTCCTCCTGCCACACAGCCTTCTTAACAAACTGCTTGTTTTTCATGCTGGATGTTAGTATCTGCATTTGTCTTCACTAGTTTGTCTGTTGCCTAATAATTTAACTCACCAGATAAACAACTCATTATTATTTTTTTGTTGTTACATGAAATACAGAGAATCTTTGCAGTGAGGTTCTCTTAAGAATCAAAATAATTTCTGAAGGTAAAAGCACTATTTGTCCATTTGTTTCTACAGCCCCAAAATAAACAGTTTAGCTTGCTAATGTAATTTTTCATGATCAGTTCCAAACCCCTTTGTTTTGCTGTATACTGGCTGTGAACAGAACCTTCTGCTCTGCTAAATTCTGAGTTGCCTGTGTCCTTTAGCTCTGAAGAATGCCTTCCTCCTTCACTGCTGGAAGTGTAGCTAAACATAACTTGGCTGTCACCTTGTGCTAAATGAATGCTGTCACCAGTGGTTTGTGGCTGAGCCTACACCAGGCACTGAAGAACAGCAAAGCAGAAGCCTCAAACTCCAACTGAAATGTTACTTGCACTTCCTTTTGTATCAGAACCCAAGGATTTGACACAGTGTCAGCCAGGTTACTTGTCCAGACTCTGGCTTCATTTAGCACATGTCCTTAACTTCCCACTGCCCTGTATGCTTCATCCTAACGGGCAATTAGTAACTTGGAAATCTGGTGGATGCATTTTATAAAGGGAAACTTTCCAGATTCTGCTAGTGTTTAGAATACCATGTTACATGTCTTCTCTCTCCCTGTTGTAAGAAATTCTCATGTCCAAACTGCTTTGCTTCTGACTTCAAAGCTACACTCTTTCCCAGAAGACATTGGCTGATATCTCGGTCTTTCTTTATTTCTTCCATCAGGTACCTGGCAGAGTGGATGGTAAATGGGTATCCGTCAGAAAATGTCTGGCCCTTGGATCTGAAACGTTTTGGAACCCTTCAGAGCAGTCGCACTTTCCTCCGTCACCGTGTGATGGAAGTCATGCGTAAGTGAGGTCTTTGTGTTCGGCTCTGGCCAGGCTGTCCAAGACTTTCCCCTTTGCTGCACTGTCTCTCCTCTGCCATCACTCTGAGAAGCGTTTTCCTTCTTCCTGACCTCCTTTGTGGCAATACAGCTCCTTCCCAGGAGAAAGGAAAGGATGAGGGTTTTTTGTATGCCAGCATTCTTACTAACTTTTACTAAAAAAATGCTGTTGGTACCTTGCTTTCTGCTATTTCTGTGCTTTGCCTCTGGTATAGGGAAATTTGTATGTATCGCTGTAGGATTCCAGCCTAAAAAAGCAATGCCAAGGTCTTAACTGGGAATGTTACACTGTCTCAAACATTGTTATTCTTTGCACATCATTACAGTGGAAATACCTTCACTTCCAACTGATAGCTGGATGACCCAGTTATCTTGCATAATTCAGGAAGTCTTCGTAGACATACTGCTTTCTCCTGTCAAAGTTTGCAATAAATATCTTGCAGAATAGATTAGAGATGCCATTTTTCTTGTCTAAAGCCATGCTTTGTTTCCTCCTGTTGTTTGAATATCGGCCATATTGTCTGAATATTGTGAATTACTTCTTTTCAAGTTTGAAATAGAAGTACAAAGTGCTCCACAAGTTGCATAACAGGAACAATTACTTGAACACCAAGTCTAAACTGAAAACATATGTTCGGGTGAAAGCAGAGAAGCTGGATAAACCTCTTAGCCCTGCTATATCCACGGAATAAAAACCTTATGCTGCTTTGACCTTCTTCCCAGAAAAATATCACTTTATACTCTGGGCATTATTCTGCAGTTGCTTTCCAGTACATACCTCAGTTCTGATAGCTACAGAACCCCTCTGGTTTTTACAGACTGAGCACTGTATTCCATTTCTGCAGTGTTGTGTTCCCATTCTAATCTAGTCTTCCCTCTACCCTCTCTTTCAGGAGTACCAATACGAGATATTGCCAATACATTCATTAAATTATTAGTTATGAGGCAGAAATGATGGAAGTGTTCAGTAAGAGATATTTGGCTTATCTTCAATTTTAAGCTATTTCTGACCTAGGTAGAATCTTAACATTTATAAAGTAGTATTCAAGCATCCTTGTGTTTGTTATTACTCTCCACTGATAACTAAGGTTAGTTCAATGGTTATTAGGGTAACTTGTTTTCTAAATAAAAATATTCTGTACTAGCTGAACAGATATAGAAGCCATTTGGAAAAGCTTCAATAATTACAAAAGGCTGAATTGCCAGTATTTAAGAAGGCAAATTAGATGGTCCCTGTAGCTGTGGGCTGCCTACCCCAGCATTAGCATTGTCAAAATATCTGATACAGTGCACTGCCAGGGAAGAATCCTGCATAATTAATGCTAGTCAGCATGACTTCATGAAAAATGGAGTTTTTGTTATCTTGCACAATTGTCATGAGACCGTAAGTATCTATAAAAATAAGTGTGCTGTGCAAATATTGTTACTCTGATTTTGAAGAGCTATAAATGAATCAAAACGGATTTGTGGATTTTCAAAAACAGGAAAAGGAAGGTTGGAGCTGTTTTGAGGGAGTTTTATTAATGGTTCAGATATTAGTAAGTACTGACAATCTGGGAGAAAAGTTTAGATAAGGATAATCACTTTGCCCAATAAAGGATCTTTATGACCATTGCAGCCCTCATGTGTGATCTGAAAGTTCCGCGCTGGGACTTCCAGACTGGCAGGCAGCTGCGCACTTCACCGCTGTACGACCGCCTGGATGCGCAGGGAGCCAGGTGGATGGAGAAGCATGGATTTGAGAGAGTCAAGTATTTTGTCCCACCTGGGAAAGGTGAGATCTTATTTTCCTCTGCCTAGTGCTTCCCAGCTGGTCTATGTAATTCAGTCTTAATTCATCCAGTTTATTAATTTTTCCTTCAATTCTTCTTTGTATTAGATCTGCTGGATTTGGATCACAGCAAAACCTTTTACAAACCAGACTGGTTTGATATTGTGGGTTCTGAAGTCAAGTGCTGTAAAGAAGCAGTTTGTGTTATTGACATGTCATCTTTTACCAAGTTTGAGATAAGTGTAAGTACCTAGGAAGGGACCACCTGGTAAAGGTGACCTTTAGTTTATTATTGCCTGCTTTTGCAAAAAACTCTGTGTCCTATTGAGGACAGATAGAGGAAGTCACACTGTATGGCCAAATTCAGGTTGTACCACAGTATTTAGCACAGATTGGATTTTGTCTGTTAAGGGCCCAGTTTATAGAAATATCAGCTTGGTCTATACATAGAATTTGACCTCCGGCACTGTGCCACTGTTGTATCCTGTTATGCTTGAGATGTCAGTGTCACTATCATCACAAATTGAAGTAATTTGGGCCAGGACATTGATGCGATCTTAAGCTGCCCCAGTGGATTTGTTTTGCTCAGGCAGCTTGTCTGACTTTCTCTTCCTTTTGATTTATGTAGTCCACTGGAGACCAGGCCCTGGAGAGTCTGCAGTATCTCTTCTCGAATGACCTGGATGTGCCAGTTGGGCATGTCGTGCATACAGGAATGCTTAATGAGAAAGGAGGGTATGAGAATGACTGCAGCATAGCCCGGCTCAGCAAGCGCAGGTGGGTGGGCAGACAATATCTTTAGCCATCATCCTTTGGGTGTTTGAGTATTTAAGGACTTCTTCATGAAGATCATAAACTTTTGTCACCACCCTGAACTTAAAAGTCTCAGTTCTCCACCAGTATTCCTAATTCAGTAACTCAGGTGAAAGGGAACTTCTGAACTTACAAACATTGGGGAAAATAAGCCTTTTTCTGGGATTACAGATGAACATAGATTTCCTCAAAATGTTAGACCTTAAGATGTTTAATTTCTTAATTGAGATACAAATTGTTTTTAGCAGTCACTGGAGTTTATTAATTTAGGTAACCATTTGTAGTGCAAACTAACTCCTGACCAACGTCCTTACTGGAACTGCATGTTGAAAATACTACTTCTTGATTATTTCAATTGTCATGCAGTACATGTACTCTTAATTCGAAGTTCTTCAGTCTCTTATCGTTAGTTTTTGTGCTCTCTGATGCAAACTGACATGATCACAGGATTTTACCCTTACACTTGCCAGTTTGGGCTTTCTTTGGCACCTAATAAAAAGCTTTCTCATTTTTAAGAACTTCATGGCCATGTCCCAGCTGAGCGTTGGATTTATTTTTCTGGATGGTTTTCTATGTCTATTTTCATTGTATTGGTGTGAAAGCATTTTGTTGTTTCTCTTTCAGTTAGGAACAGCTTTTCTTTCTCTCCCACTTCTTTCTGCATTCATGTATTGCTTGAAATTATAGTCCTTCTCTGTGTGAAACCAGTAGCTTCCCTCCTTGCCTAGTGATTTCTACAGATGTTATCTCTGTCAATGATGTACTTCAACTCACAACTTGTATCAGGCACACACACAAGCAGCTCATTTTCCCATATCAAGTGGAGTTCTGTTTTTGGAAACTGTTAATAATAACCACCATTGTGTGTGAAAAGACTTTTACTAAAACAAGAAATTGCTGTGTGAACCATCCACTCCTGACCATCAGAGTAGAGAGAATCACTGGTGGTGAGGAGCTGCAAGTCCCTTTTGCAAACCAGTTGTGACTTTTGAGATACCCTGTCAACTTTCTGCAGAACTCTCTGTGTTCCACATCTGGTCACTTCTTGTCACCAGACCACCGGTAATGCTTGAAGTGGGGGATTTCTTTGTCATGACGGATGAGATGGCATTGGTCCAGAGACTTTAGCTGTGGTTTCCACAAACCAGCTTGTTTTGACCTCCTATTAGCTTGGAAACTGCTGAATGGCTCAAGTAGTCGATGCACAAAAAATGAATCACTTTGTGGTTGTTCATTCATTGTTTCTTGGGTTTGATTTGTCTGTTCCAGCTTCTTCATGATTTCCCCCACTGACCAACAAGTTCATTGCTGGGCCTGGCTGAAGAAACGCCTGCCTGATGACAGCAACTTGATCATGGAGGATGTCACCTGGAAGTACACAGGCAAGAAATCACTGAAAGCAGACCTCCTCAGACAGCTCAAAATCACAAATGGGGTCTCGTGCTGCATGCCAGTTAATTGTTTAAAGTGCCTGGAGTTGCGATTTAGTCTCCCTTCCAAATATTTGGATGAAAACAGCAGTTCAGAGACTTTCTTCTGGCAAGCCATGAGCTGGAAGACAGCATTCCTTTACTGTGGAGAGTTTAATGACTCTCTCTTCTGTTCTTAAATGTACACATACCTATTAATTCAATAAACACTAAGACTTCAGAAACTGGAGCACACATGCATGTTAGACACCAAGCAAGACTTCTCCAGTCTCATCCTAATGCTGTTTTGTTCCCCTCTTTAGCTCTCAATCTGATTGGCCCCCGTGCTGTGGATGTCTTGTCAGAGTTGTCCTATGCCCCAATGACTGCAGAACACTTCCCCTCTCTCTTTTGCAAGGTGAGTGACTGTGCTTCTGTCCTCACTCTGCTAGGTTTTTCAAAGCGTGTGTGAAAGGAGAGGAAAAATGTTTTGGATAATTGGAAGAGAACTAAGATTTACAGGAAGATGTACTGCAGTTACTGAGCTAGGTTGGTAAAGAACTCACTAAGCTCACTTGTCTTTGGGTTCTGCTTGCTAAATATATAGGTAAATATGCATTTATTTTCAGTATTCCTCTCACTGTAGACTTGTTGCCATTTGATATCTTGACATATTTCGTATAATCAGTTAAGCTGTCAGAGGGGCAGCTGGGATCGGGCACTCTGGTGTCATTGTCTCCTGTCTCGTTAAAAGGCTGAGCAGATAGCTGCTATTCAACTTCTGTCTTGTATCTAGAATACAACCTGTGTCCTGACCTAGTTCCAGGGCTTACTGCCAAGTGTCAAGAAATGACTAACAAGTCTGGATAATGTGACATCACTATTTGAGTTTGGGAATTTAAATTCGTTGCAAGTATGTGTGGGTGGCAAAGGGGAGAGAGGGCTGGGCAGTGTGGGTGTGTTACACACTGTGCTCCTTCTGGATCTCTGTGCTGTGTTCCAGTTTGGATGATTTCACCCCTCTGATTCTGCAGGAAATGAGCGTGGGCTATGCTAATGGCATCCGTGTGATGAGTATCACTCACACAGGAGAACCTGGCTTTGTGCTTTATATCCCCATAGAGGTAAGAGTGCACTGCAGCCTGAGCCAATTAAAGCAGTTGCTTGCATGCATAATCGGAAACATTTTCCAAGTTGACTCCAGGTGATGAGATGTCTGGTTTGCACCATGGGAAAGCTGCCTGCAGGCACCAGGTGGAGTTTCCCTGCTTTGTATTGCATTCCAGTGGGGCAGAGCTCTTGTGCTCCAGTGGCAGGGGACAGTGACATTCCTGGTGGTGTCAGATGCTGCTGTTCTCTCCTGGTGCCAGTGTGTTTCACCCTTCCATTGCAGTACGCCCTTCACGTGTACAACGAGGTGATGAACATGGGACAGAAGTACGGGATTCGGAACGCCGGTTATTACGCGCTCCGCAGCCTGCGCATTGAGAAGTTCTTTGCGTTCTGGGGCCAGGACCTGGATGCTTTTACTACTCCTATGGAGTGTGGACGTGAGTTCCAGGTCAAGCTGGAAAAGGTAACCACATTCTGCACTGGGGTTGGTGGGAGAGCAGAACTGGACTGAAAGGCTGCCAGCCAAGCAGATGGAGATGTTTTTATGGAGCTGTGTGCAGTAGCTGTAACATATATTCCTGTACTTCAGAAGGCTGCTAGAAATACAAAAATGCTCTGTCTTCCTCCTTCCTGGGCAGCATTCCCAGTGACCTGTGCCTGGTGCTGCTTATATGTGCGGTGCTCAGTGTGGCAGAAGGAGCTCTGTATGTTACAGATGCTCAGAATTCTTGCTTCTCCAAGCTGTTTTCCCAATCTGATGAAGCAAAAGCCAGTCTGTGAACCCAGTGGCATTTAATGATGTTAAATATGAGGCTAGGCACCAGTAACAGGTGTTCTCTATTTTTAATAAAACAAGGAAGTTCATAGAACAGTGTAGAGTTGTATTGTGCTTTTGTGGTAGCAGGTACTGTTGCTATCACTGGCTTGTTTTCTTTCTTCCATCTTTGCATGAGCCAAAACAAATGATTGTATCAATTCAAGAAAAGAATGCAGTGACTAAGGATACAAATTTCATATTAGTTAAGAGTTTCCCTCTGGTTTATAAAGCGGGGTAGACTTCTGGAACAAGAAAAATGGCAAAAACTGGAATGGAGACACGGTTTTCACTAGAGTGAAAATTAGAATTATTTCTTTAAAGACCAGTTTCACAAACACTTCTGTGTCTTTTAACATCTGGAGCAACAAACATGACAGAAAAGCTATCTGAGCCGGGCTTCTTGCATATGGAGGCAGCCCATTTTGATAGGGCATAAGTTCCAAGCGTAAATTGCCCTTGTGTTGGCAACCTGGTCTGCTACAGCTCGGCAGCTGCCAGAGTTTGTGTCCCTCACATCAGCTGACGCTCCCTTTTCCCCACAGGGAATGCAGTTTCTTGGCCAGGAAGCGCTGTTGGAGCAGAAGCAGAACGGGGTGTACAAGCGCTTTACCATGTTCATTCTTGAGGACCACGACACGGATATGGACCTCTGGCCCTGGTGGGGGGAGCCCATTTTCCGCAACGGCCGCTACGTGGGCAAGACCACCAGCAGTGCCTACAGCTACACCCTGGAGCGCCACGTCTGCCTGGGCTTCGTGCACCACTTCGATGAGAAGACAGGAGAAGAGCTGGTGGTGACAACTGACTTCATCAACCAGGGAGAGTACGAGATCGACATCGCCGGGCAGCGCTTCCAGGCCAAAGCCAAGCTCTATCCCTTCAGCTCCCTCTTCACGCAACGGCGCCGCAAGGATGAGGTGGAACTGAGTGGCTACCAGAGGGAGTAGTGCTGAGTAGACTAGACCCACCCCTTGTCCCAAGCTGGAGTCTTCTCCCACCATCTTCCAGCCCTTTCTCCTCACCTCATATATTTCTTTTCCTTTCTTGTCTTGCAACTTTTAAACTTTTTCCAGTGTGTTACATTTTGTATATTTTAAAACTTTAATTTTCAAGCTTTCCCAACCCTGTCTGTCTCCCTCCTTCAACCCTTGCCAGGCTCCCCTGTGCCCCAGTGGATGAAGCACAGTGCTGAACATGCAGGGATGCCTGTGTAGGAGTGAACCCCACCAAAGGCCCTGGCCTTCTAGTGATGGGAAGGGTTGGGGTGAACTCCTGAGGACTGCACCCTTCCTCTCTCCTCTCCAGCAAAAGGCGTGGGACAGCAGGTCTTTGCTGCATGTGGTTCAGATGATGGCTGACCTCACCCTGCTCTCCACATAACCATGCTGCAGAGGGGTCGGTGTGTCAATGCACACAGCAATAGAATGATCAGCTACCTCACCGGCATGAGACAAAGCATTGTGTGAGCACAGCCAAGAGACAGGTTTTGGTATTGTCCAGCCTGTCACTGCCCTCCTTTGTCCACCATTTTGGTTTTTCCCTAGCAGGGAGTCAAGTGGATTTAACATCAGAGCATTGAGATGACAGTAGCACTGTTAAGTTTGTTTGTTGTTGGTGGGATTGGATTTTTTGTGTGTGGGGTCACTTAAACTAAATGGCTGCCTATAAATATAGTCGAAGATCAACATGTGCATTTCACTTCTATAAAGGAATGTTGTTTTTTCTTTTTTATTAGCAAGAATACTGATTTCTAACAAGGACAGATGTTAGTGTTTAATGTTAAATAGCAGTGTTGAAATGCTGCTTCTGTTTAAGCTGCACAATATACAGTCTCTTTAGGGATTGTCTTTCCTTTGTTTATGTGACTTGGTCAAACTCATCTGGCAAGGTTCATGGAGAACTTGTGTTGGTTTGGGGAACTTGAGCAGCAGGAGGGGATATTATCTTGTAGCTTTAGCTGCCCGTGGTTATTTTGAAATTGCAGGAAAAGACAGCATTTGTCTCACCTGTGGTGTGAGAAACACTGGGTTTTCTACTGATGTTGAGAAAACATCTCAGCAGCTCCTGCTGGACTCAAGAAGTTGTCTTCTGTTTTCCTCCTCAAATCTGTTGCACTTCTTTGTCTCTCAGTAGTACCTCACTGAAGGGGTTGAATAAGGGCGTGAAGGGAGCATAGTAGTGGGATTAGAAATTGCTTTTCTTCAGCACTGCTCTTTGCATCTGGCTTCTCATGGAGATGCTCCAGATGGTGCAGCTGGAAATTTACCCCTTCTTCAGGTGTCAAAATGTTCCAGTTCAATCACTGATGGTAAATGGTAAAGAAATGGGGGAATGCTGAATTGCCTTGTGCATGTTTGCATCATCTTCATGTTCTGAGCACAGTCAAAAACCAAGACTCTTTTTATTTACGTGAAAAAGAGCTGTTTAAATGTTTTTGCTGCCTCTGATACCACATACTCCTCATGGCCTTTCTGCTTCAGCATCTGTTGGACTTCAAACACAACCTTGCACTGACGTCTGCCCTGTTAGCTGTGGTCAACACTTTCTCTATGGTCTAGAACCATTTTTGGGCACTTTATTTTCCAGTTAAATGGTGAGCATCAGTAGTGTAAATACGAGCTCAAAACCTTCCCTGGTTCTTGTTTTAAGTTTGCTTTCTGCTGCTTTAGTTGCTTTAAGCTGTGCCTTCAGTTGAGTCTGTGGCTGCCAGTTCGGGAAACTGTAAGGGAATTTAGGATCTGAGCATATGGTGTAGTAGGTTGAATGTAGATGTCACTTCTCTGAGCACGCGTTCCTTTGTCTGTGGTGAGTTCCACTGAAGTATGTGGCTTCTTCCAGGGTTTCAAACCTGAACTGACGTGCAAAATTTTCCAGTTTCTGAAAAGGAGTGACCACACTGGGGCAGCTTTCTGAGATCTCGCAGCCCAGAGTACTCTGTGCGGCTGCTGTAGGCGGAGATTCCGCCTGCTTGTCATTTCTTCCAAATTCCCCTGTTACTGCTCTCTGAATTGAAATTTTGCCTGGTGTGTTAGAATTAATTGCTTAAATGAAAGGTTCATAAAGCATCTAATAGCAGTTTAAACTCTATAATTACTTCTTGCATATCTTTTCTACTTAGAGAGATACCACGATCCCACTGTTCCCATGCTGGACGTGTACCAGGGAGGACCGTGGTCCTCCTCTGTTGGTTTTATGGGACACTGCTTTGCCTTCCTTATCCAGGAAAACAGGCATTCAACCAAAGAAGGAGTTTTGTATGTGATATTTAGGAGCAGCCCTTCTGCTTATGGTTCTTAGAGCAGCCCTTCTGCTTAGGGTTCATTGACCATTTGTAGTGGCTGAGTGAGGCACGGTACTCCTACAGGAGAAGGCAGAGTATAGGGCCAAGGTGTGCTGAAGTGTGTAATGAAACTGCTGAAGAGAGATTTTAGCTTGAGCTGTTCAGTTCTCTGCAGAGCTAGAACTAGTTAAGACCAAACTGGAAAGCTAGCAGCATGCTGTCCTTTACCAACCACTCGTTCCAGCCACATTCTATTCCTCCTTGTGATTATTTTTCCTTTTCCCTAATTTATAGGTGCCTGTTAGTTCCTCAGGCAGCTTTTCATACAAGGGTGTCTCTTCTCCAGCAGTTCTGACAGTAAAATTGTGTTTTATGAGCTACTTTTGTCATTATGTCTGCTAAGGTTTATTTTATGTCTGAAAGGTTTATTTTATGTCTAGATCTATTGACTTTTCCATACCAAAAATAGAGAGCGGAAATAGTTTTCCACCATGATGGTAGATATAGCAACACTTCGTGTAATGCTGTGTTTGCTGTTTGAGACTTGGGTGGTTTGGTAATTGTCAGTCTTGCATCTCATTAACGCCTACTCTGGCCTTCCCTGCTATGAATTCTGTTCTTGTTTTATATCAGAACCTGAGAGGTCTGACTGCTGTTCAGGCTTAGTCGATTTAATTTCTGGTGTAGCTATTTTTAAACATACAATGTAAAGAATAGTTTGCCTTTACCAACTTGAGCACCCATCAAGAGGACAATTGGATGACGTTTTAAAACCGTGGTACTGAGTTGGAGGAAGATCCTTCTAGCGTAGTATTTTCATCTCGAGGTATTAAGCAATGATGTAAGACTCTAATCCCTTTATCTGATGATTAAAGTAGAGTGCCTAAAAAAAGAGCAACAAAATGTGTTGAAGAGTTACTACCTTTAGTACACCTTCAAATTAGAAAATTAGATATCAGACCTTCGAAGCTGCTGTGGCACAGTCTTAACATCTAAGATGGTAAATAACAGGGACTACAAAATTCCACATCCTGATTCTCATCATTAAAACTGCCTTAAAATGCTTTTTGCTAAAAAGGGTGGTTTGTTCTCATTCTGCACAGTAAGACTATGAACCTTGGATTGGGAAACACAAAAATAGCATCCCTCTCTGTGGCAGTAGAAAGGGAAATGGCCTCATTCTGTGCTGAAGCAGCAGCTGCAGGTCTGCTCTCTGTACCTCGTGTGTATCAGTCACAGGGTTGTTACCAGTTCTCTGGGTCTTGCTGTCCACAATGGGAACAGCCCTGTAGATTCTGTTCACACAGGCATCTTTGGAGGGAAGGTAGCCAGGGAATCCATCTAAACATGCATCCATGGGAAGGGCTGGCTTGCCCAAGTGCTGTCTGGAGTTGGGGGAACTTACGGAAGACGTAACAATTCCTTCCATGAAATGATTTTTACAGAGATGTTATATTGTCTTAACCTTGCTGTGTCCTTTTCCTAAGTTCTCATGTTTTGTTAGTCCTTGAGTGAGTACTGCAAGGCTTGAGGTAAAGTGGTACTAGAAAAGCAGGAGTTTATTGTTCATATTTAACGATCTGAGGATAGAATTAACACAGTCTATTTCTAGAATTATGTTTTCTGTTTCACAAGGATGTGCTACAGTCATTTTCACATCCATCTTTGCCAGACTGAGTTTCTTTTTGTTTTCTTCAGTATCTAGATTTGACAGGACTTGTTGGACAGTTTCTTATTTTGTGGCAAGGAAGGGAGGCTGTGTGAAACTTCCACTGCATCTCCACATCTTGGTGTAAGCTTGGATTCTTCCTTTCTACTGTTGCATTTGAGTTGCCATCGATCATGTTGCTCTTCTTGTAACACCTCCAAACTCCAGCCTCTGCTGCTGTAGAATTTCTCTTGCACAAGGTTCTTCTCTTCCTTCTACCTTCTATCTAGAGCCATCTTGGCTTTAGATCTGTGTCTCTGCATCAACTTAAGTTCTTCAACTTTTAGATGGTGCTGATACCAACATCAGAACTCCCAGGCGGATTTGTGGCTGCTGTAAATCCCATAATTTAACCCTCCCTTTCCCTGTGCCAGGATTTTCCCACAGTCCTTAACACTTCTTTAGTCTCCTTCCTCAGGTGGCTGAGTGTATTAGTTCCTTTTGCCATCAGAGAGTGAGGTACGGCAAAATAAAAACTGGTGGAGCGATGGTGGAGTAGCTGAGCTGAGGTGGAAGGAGAGGTGCAGTGAAGGTTTGATCCTTTGCTCATTACTCAACTCCTTAAGCCCAGCCTTGGAGAGATGATCAGCCTCGATTCCCAGCTCCGGGAGCATGTTGCTCTGCAGCCTTGGTGCTGGACAGGTGAGAGCCATGGCCCTGGGCAGAGTTGGGACAGCATTAGCACTTGTTTCCCAGCACACATTTGCCCCTCTCACTGGGATGAAGGAAATGAACCAGAATGGTGACATTTTGGGAAGAGATCTGTGAAAACGAGGTAGTTTCCATGTCAGGGGAGTGGGGAGTTGCTTGCAAGGGCAGAAGTCATTTTTATTTAAAACACAACTCTTGGCTGCTGCTAATGTTGAGCAAAATGTTCACAACCTTCACACTTGTCTTCCCAAATGAGTTTATTATAACATTGGGTTAGAATAATTTCTGCCCATTTCAGGATGTGTTCCTGTTTTAAACTAACTTTTCCTTAATTGAGTGTTTGGATTTCTATTAAAAAAAAAGTCATTCAGTCATGGAACAGAACTTGGGAAGGGGGGGGGTTGGTGTCATCTGATGATTTCAAGCTGTCATAAAAAGCATTTGAAATATTTCTTTGCACTTTAAACTTTCCTTAAGTATTACGGCTGTAGCAGTGTGCTTATAGCCCTTGGCATGAGTAGTCCTTGCATTTGAGAGAGGAAAAAAAAGACTTTGAATATTTATAAATGCCTTAAAGCTTTAGGTGAGGTGTTTGGACACTGACTGTGCCTGCCATTTGGTTTCCTTCCTGGAAAGCTGTGTGCTGTGCGCCCAGAGCTGGTAATTTTGAACAAGCACTGGGGGATGGTGGAAGCTGCTATTGCAGTATGAGACTGGAATTTGTATGGAGCTGAGAGCCCCTGTGCCTGTCCAGCTGCTGGGCTGACACCTTCCTGTTTGTTTCCCTGCCAGAAATGTATTTATTCATTTTTTCCTTGTGGTGTAATGGGTTTTCTTTGTTCTCTAAAGAAGCCTGGGCTGGTGTAGAGTACTCTCTGAGCGTCCCATTGCATTAATGGAAAAAAAATTCTCTGCCTGAACGCTTCCCTGCTGTACCAGCTGACATTTGCAGGCAGGAGTCGGGAGAAGCGGGAGCGGAGGGGATCTTCTGCTGCCCGTAGTGTTTGCTGAGATGGCTCTGAGACTTCTCATCTCCCATTTGTCTCAAAGCTGAGCTGGATTACTGATGTCAGGCTGGCTTCTGGATTACAGCACAAACCAGAGCTGCTTTGCAGGTGTGGCACACTGGGCTGATGTTCTGTTAGGGATCCTGCCCGCTTGGAATAAGGAATCCCAACAAAGAGGAGCAGTACATTATAATGAGGGAAGTGTTCACATTAATATTTATTGATTTGTTAATACTGGTAACAGTTGATCTTCCCACGTGGATTCTTGACACCTACTACAAGCAGAGCAGATACTTGGGAGTTGTCAGCCATCCCAGCTAGGACCCGATCCATTTTGTGTGCCTGGAGAAAAATCTGTGCTGTTGCCTTTCACCCTGGCACCACTGAGATTTTTTCCATGCTCAGATTCTCTCCTTTTCCTGTAGTGGGACAGATCTCACTTCTTCCAGTATAACCAGAGGCAGATTAGTATCTCTGAAGTCCTTGACAGGTTCTCCTGCATCTCCTGGTCAGGCTTGCAGCAGGACACTCATCCAAACCCCCGTTCATGCTTTTGTCTCCTGAGACCAGATTTTAAAAGGGCTGGGAAGATTTCTGATGCATGCTACTGATGGAATTTTAAGAACAACTGAAGTTTGAACCTGTGAAAACCCTTTTCTAGTGCCTTACGCTTGTGAATGTTGTGCAATGGATGTAGCTGAGGTGGGACAGAGCGAGGAGCAATGTCAGCAGCATGGTTCCCCATCCACGACAGCTGTCTCCCTCTGCCCTCGCAGGGCCCTGGCAAGCTGGTGCCAGCAGGTTGTCTCCAGCAGCACAGGGAGGCTCTTCAATCCCTTTGCGATGTGGGGTCAGAGAAACCTCGAGCTGGGTACTCTGCCTTTGAGGGGAACAGTGGTCTCACCTCTGCTGAGTTTGGATGTGAGGGGTTTAGGAGACAAAGCTGCTCTGATTGCCAGACCCTGTGGCAGAGGACGTGGACAGTTGTTCCCAAACGCACAAGTCAGGGTGAGTTTGCTGCTCTCCACTGAGGCCATGTTGTCATGTATGCTGTATTTATATCATGCTTGATTTCATTTCATATTTTGGTTGGCTTAAATGTTGCTAGGTTTGTATATTAATAAAAGAGGCATTTTAACTACTTCTGAATTTTGCCATTAGTTATGCAAGAGCCTTGTGTGTCAGAATCCAAACCCCCCTAGCTGTTTGTGTGGGATCCTGCAGGCACACCAGGCTTGTTGAAGGGTCCAGCCCTGGGAGCTGGAGCGAGCTCTGGACCTGCTGTGTCACCCTGGGGAACTCCCTTCCCTGCCTCTGCCTGCATCCACGCCTCGTGCATTCCCTCTGCTGTGGTGGGGCTCAGGGACACGGGCTCTGGTGTGGGACCAGAGCCTCTGTTTTAGGGTCCAGGGGGGTTGGGACATGGATGTGGGGTCTGGGTGAGCAGTGGCATCACCAACTGTTGGGCTCTGGCCAGAGGGGTTGTGCTGGGGCTCTGCTGCTGGGCAGCCAGGCTGGTGTGGGGCCAGGCTCTGCTCCTGCCCCTGTGAGGGGATATTAACCACAGCTGGGGGCTGGTGTCTAGCCCAGGAGAGGAGGGGAGAGCAGAGCATCTTCTGGGCCCCACCAACCCTCTCATTCCCTTTCCCTCCTCTCCTGACCCCACTGATGCCCAGGCTTGGGTGCAGGCAAAGGCACAGCAGGCAGGGCTATCAGAAGAAAACCACCAAGCAGATTTGATGCATGATTTTTATTGACTTTAAAAAAAACAGTTGGTTTAAGACAGTTGTGTGCAGAAGTACCCATGTACACAGAGGCTACGGGCCGAGCTGCCTGCCTGCTCCTAGCCCTAGGTCGGAGCACTGGTCTCTCCCTCTCCCAGTGGGGCAGAGGGTGGTGGGTGCTCGGATCAGGTACGGTGTGATGCAGACAACCTCTGCCACGTGGGCCACCCGGGCACCTCCTCCCTGCCTGCCCCTGCCCGTAGCCTGTGCCTACATCTCCTCTATGTACAGTACAGTGGTGCGCCGGCCGTGCAGCACGCGCCTGCCTGCGGCCGCCCTGCCAGGGAGACACGAGTGGTCGCGAGTCCTAGTGGGACAGCTTAAATAAAAAATAATAATATAATAATTAAAACAACAGAAAAAAGGGGAGTAGGGGAAGGAAGTTAGCCAAAAAAAAAAAATTACTGTCAGGGCAGCCAGGAGCTGCGAGTGCACCCGACACTGGATGCCAGCACTGTGCTGCCAGAGGGTTTGGTACCTGGGTTTGGTACCCAGCGTCTCTGCTCACCATGTGATTGTCAGGCCTGGCCCTGCTCAGCTGCAACAGGAGCTGGTCCAGTCTCATCACACTGGATTTGGCCTTTCTAGCCACCAGCACGGCGGCCTGGATGTGTCCCTCTCTCCCAGCAGCATTTCCCAGGTAAGATCCAGCCTGGTGCGAGGAAGGAAGTGGGTACAACTGCCAGATACATCGGCCATGTCCCTGCCGCCAGAGCGCGCACAGCCTGGTGTTGCCGATGGGAGAGGGTCAAGGCACTCATTGTTGCTCGTGGTTTTGTGGTTTTTATTTTTCTTCCCCATTAAAAAAACAAAAAACAAACAAACAAAAAAAACCAACAAAAACCACCCAGGAAGGTGGAGAGCAGGGCTTGCAGCAGCCTGTGTCCTGGGGCTTGGGGCTGCCTGCACCAGGGTGGCTCCACTTCTACAGGCCAAAACCCACCACAAAATTCAGGAGTTTAAATCTCTGTGGACAGAAAAGCTGAATTTCCCCAGCCTGGGGGCTGCTGACTTGCCTGCTCCAGGTGACCAACCCACACCCTCATGTTTCACAATTGCAGAGAAACCTCAAAAAAATAAACAAAAGAAAACCCTGAAAAACAACCAAACCAAAGTGGAGAAACAGGTAAGAGGCTGCTACAGAAAAGCCTGATACAAAAGGGTAAAAAAATCTCCAAGCCCAAAAAACCCTACAGTAACTGTTCTTCAAATTAACTATTGCAATCAGGCAGCGTGAGCAGAGCTTCCCCAGATGGGCACTGCCCCACAGCCCCTGCCCCACTCTCAGCACCAGCTGTGCAGGCAGAGGGATCCCTCTCTGGCAGTCCTTTTCCATGGTTGCCTTTTTCTTGAGCTTTCCAGCGTCTCCTAAAAAAAACCCCACCCACCTGATTGATCCAAAGAAAGTGGTTCTAATGACACCTCTGGGGAGGCAGTTTCCTTCAGCATCTCCCCATCCCATGTTATAGGCTGCCTGTCCAGCCTGGGAAGCCCTGGGGACCCTGAGGGCATCGGCTGTACCAGACTGGTGTAAACCAAGTGCCACTCTGGTGACAAATGGAGCAAAGACTTTGGGATTTCAGCTTCTCACCAGAGCTGTTTAGAGCAACACAAAAGCAAAAGAACAGTTCACTCACCCACTAATCTCTGATCTGTTTTTTTCCAGCCTGAAAGCAAAGGAAATCCTGTCTCCTTTACTCTTCTGCATCCCACAACCCCTTGAGCATCCTACAACTGCTTGCAGAGCTCAGCCAGAGGAACCAGGCTGCTGCTCCTGTAGGTTTCTTAGCTGCCTCCTTACAGTCACTCCTGAAATCTGTCCTACCCTTCCCCAATCCTCAGTTACAAGAGCAGGGATGCTGGGTCCCAAAGTTGGGGTTCCTCTTTGTCTCTCTGCACAGCTGTGCCAGCAGTCGCCAGCCTGCAGCAGAGCATCAGCAATGGTCAGCTTCCCGAAGCTTCTGGCTCCCCGCCATGGATCCATGTGCCGGGACCTGCCTCTTGCCAGGAGCCTTCCCTGGAGAAACGATGGCATCAGCTGCCCCAGGTGGGTGAAAGAAAAATACTAAAATAAAGGAAAAAAGAAGCAGCTGGTTCCACTGGTGAGGCTGCGCAGCCGCCACAGCTCCCTCGGCCCCGACACGATGCTCGAGGGGTTCCCCAAAGTCACGTGGCTTCGGGGCGGGGGGGTTGTCTCGTTTTAAAAAGAGCAGCATTTGGTTTGACTGTAGAGAGATGCAAGGCGGCCGCCCCCACCGCCTGGTCAGTCGCTGATTGTGTTTATAAATCCTTTCTCAGCTGGGTTTCTTAATAATAATAATAATAATAATTAAAAAAAAGCAGAAAGTCTCCTTTAGCTCTGAACCTGATTGGCTGCTGGAGGCACCAAATACCACCGGGGTGGCTCTGTCAGCAATGCGGAACTGCGCTGCCCATCCGGCACTCGTCGCCTGAGGCCACCAGGGAGATCCTCACCCTCCGCCCCTGCAGGCAGCAGGACCTGCTGGAGCAGGGAGCCAGAGGCTCGGCCCTCAGTTTCCCCGGTAAACCTCGATCTTGCTGGTTTTGGCCAGCATGTCGATGATGTGTGCCTCGAAGTCGGCATCGTGCACGCCCGTCTTCCTGAACTCCCCGGCATAGCGGTTGTTCTCCCAGTAGTGGTGCCAGTTCCCCCGGCTGTCAGCACCGAACCCAAAGACGTTCACCTGCAGCAGCAAGGGAGGGAGTGAGCCAGAACCCCCCACCAGGCTGGGGCACCCTTGTCTCAGCACCCCCTGCACTGCTGGGGGGATTTTCGAAGGTGCCCATCCCTCTGCACCGCCTTCCCATCTCTCAAGGGTGCCCATCACTGTGGTGTCAGGCAACCAGAATAAGTGACTCCTGCAGTTTGACCCAAAGAATCTACCTCCTTACTTAACCCTGTACAGTTCAGGATCCCAGCAAAGCCACTCCATGCAAGCCATGAGCTGAAGGAGCCATCACCTACCTCATCGCAGACATGGAGGGCGAAGAAGAGCACCAGCATGCCAGTGGAGGGGTAGCGCCCGTGGTGCTCCGTCCAGCGGTCGTGGATGTACTTGAAGAAGGCAGGATTGTAGATCTGCACCTGGGACGACGGACTGGGGTTAGTGCAGGAGCCCCAGCCATGCTTCCTTTGGCATCAGCAAAAGGAAGCTCCTGTGAAGGAGCACTGGGAACTGTGGGGAATGATGAGGTGACAGGGGCCATGGCCATACAGGTGCTCGTGGCAGGGGTAAGGATGAGCCCCACGTACCTTTTCTTTGTCCACACGCAGAAAAGGCTTCACAGGTGCGTATGTGCTGGGAAAAGAGTGGAGAGGCAGGTGAGTTCTTGGGGGTCCCATGCCCCCAGCTCCAGCCTGAGTTGCCAAAGGGGGCTCTGGGAGAGAGGAACCAATGAATCCCCACTGCTCCCAGGGGAGCTGTCCTCGAGCTAGGTGAGCCACCAGCCTGAGTACTTACAACCTGATCTGGCCGGTGGAGAGGGCACTGGCGATCCAGAGCAGGTCCAGGGTTTTGAAGGGCACGAGCACAAAGCTGACGTTGGCGGGCAGGTTCTTGGCACTCTCGGGGTACATGAAGTGGTGTGTGGTCCGACCACCCACATCGGCCTCAAAGCCCACCGTGGGGGCCTGGTTCATCCTGGGGAGAGAGCAGGGAGGATGACACCACCCTCCCAACGCCCTGTGCCTTGCAGATGACACAGGTGATCCCCATGAGCTGTTGAGTAGTGCCAAGCAGCAGTTTCCCACCCAGGGGAGGTGGCAGGGCTGGACTCACTCCCATTCATCCCAGTACCCGGTGGTGCCAGCATCACCCCATGTCTCTGTGCTGCCCGGGCGGGCAGGGCCCTGGCAGTGCTCTCTGGCCCTCACCGCATCACAAAGTCGTGCCCGTCGATTTCCGGCCCGTAACCAGAGCCGCGTAGGTTGCCTGAGTTGCCAACCACGGCGCAGCGGCGGCAGCGGTGTGGGTCACGGGAGCGGTAGGGATCTTCGCCCGGTACAATCTGGAAGAGCTTGCTCAGGACCTCGTGGGTGTTGTGGGACTTGAACTGGGGCTGCAGCATCTGCAAGGAGGGAAGGAGGGCGGGGGGAATCAGCCAGCGCCCCCTCCTTGACGGTGGAGGAGAAATCTGTGCTGCCCGTGCCAGAGAACACCGTGGCATTCCCGCCCCTGCGCTCACCATCCACCACCTCTGGACGTCGGGCGGTAGGTCCATGTTCTCCCTGGTCCACACTGGGGACACGGTGCCGTCATAGCGCCCATCAAACCAGTCGGTGGCCCCGGGCTCCTCGGCCGGGCAGCGGCGGCAGGCGCAGCCCCGGGGGTACGGCCCCCCCTTGCTGAGCCGCTGCATCCCGGCATAGCCGGGCACCAGCTTCACCCGGTGGATGCCGCCCAGCCCGCCGGGGTCCAGGTAGGCGATGCTGTGGTGGGAGTAGGTGAAGAGGAGGGACATGACGAAGACGAGCAGGAAGGCGGTCGAGAGGAAGCAGAAGCGCAACGAGCACTTCATGGTCGGCGGGTGGCTGAGCCGGGGACGGCGCCCGCTCCGGCACAGGGCGCGGGCATAGGGCACGGGAGGGCGTCAGCCGGCCAGCGAGGCTCCCTGCGGGAACGAGAGCTGTAACTCCCTGAGGTGCTGGTGTGGGGAGGGGGATGTAGAGCCTCCCACGACCCACCGCACCGGGCTCCTACCTGCTGGGCTGCAGCTTTCCATCCGCGTTGTCCGGCCGCGGCGAGGGCCCCCGGTGGCTCCACGCGCCAGGCAGGGAGCATCTGCGAGGGGTCCGGCACAGCTCGGCGCACCGGCCTCAGCCGCGGCACCGCGCCCCGGCGGCTCCTCCAGGTCCCGGCCCCGGCTGGCGCTCAGCTGCGACGGCGCTCATCATCCCCGGGGTTTAGCTGATCCGCTGGCACGCTGCCCTCAGCCGCTGGCTCGGGAACACGGCCACCACGACACCGGCCTGGAGCGGGAAAGAGGGGACGGCGGGTCAAGGGGTGGCGATACAGACAGCAGAGCTGGGGGGCTGCGCCGAGCGGGAGGAGGGTGCTGGGGGCTAGGGAGTTTATTCCCCACTGAAGGCCCCAAAATGCCTCCCAGCCCGTCCCAGGCACGGGGCTGCAGGGTACGAGCCATCCCCGAAGGGGACAAGCAAGCGCAGGGTGCGCAGGGAGCTGAGATGCCGGCATCACTATCCGTGCCTGGGGAACTCCCAGCAGCTCCCGGACTGTGCCCTCCCTGTCTCTGCCAGACAAAGGCTCTGCCATGAACTCGCCTCCGGAGCCAAACAAGCGGCTCCTTTCTGTAGGCTCAATCCTCCTTCTCTATCACGCCATAAGCAGCCCCTCCAAAACCCTCTTCGCCGGCTGCCGCCGCCGCCGAGACAGCCGGGAAACAGCCGCTCCGCAGCCTGACGGGCACCCCGGGGACGGACGCTGGCGACTGTCCCCCCCCGCGTGGCAGCGTCCCTTGGGGAAGGTCACTCGCTCGCTCGTGATCCTGGCGGGTAAAAATAGCCAGGGCAGAGGTGCTGGCGCCTGCGCCCGGGGAGGGGCGGGAGGAGCGGCCAAGCCCCCCGAGCCGGCGAGAGGTGGGGGGCAAAGCCAGACCGCGCTCCTTGGCCAAATTTTAAAAAAGGCTGAAAATCGCCTTTTAACCCAGTCACTGAGCTGGGGCAGATTCCAGAATCCCAGGGGGTTGGAGACATGACCTCCCCTCCAGGCCGTTTTGGGGAGGGGGTGACCCTGCCCCAAGGCCAAACCCTGCAGAGGCATCACCTCCACGGCTCAGCCCTGGCCCCAATTAAGGCAGTGCCGAGGCCAGCAGCACTAATTAGGAGCTGGCAGGCACCAGGATGCTTCTTCCCTAGGAAGACGCTGGCTTGCTTTCCAGGAACAGACTGCTAACCCCCAAAATCCTCCTTGTTGGCATGGGAGGAGAATGTGGACCCCAAAGTCTCCCCCAGCCCATTGCACTGCCAGGCATGGACACCTCCTGCCCAAACCATTAACCCCCCTGACAAATATTTGTTCAAGTGGGGACAGTCTTCAAAGGAAAGAGCCAAGAACCGAAGGCACATCCCAGTTCAAGTGTTTTCCTGGGCTCTGGCGGGGAATTTTAACACGCCTACATGGCACACGCATGGCCAGCAGTGACTGCAACCAGTTCCTTGGGCTGCTGCCAGCGGAAAAAGCAGGGTGGTTGTTAAACAGAGGGTTTGCATTTAAGGAGTTTGGGATAAAGCCAGTAAAAAGCTGTAACAGCCCCCCCACCCCCAGATGCAAAACGCTGGAAAGATTCGTAGGTAAAAGGCAATTCTGGGGCTTTTTTCAGTTATGATGTGGCAGGGCCACCAAGCAGGATGGACTGATCGCCTTCCCCTGCTCCCGCTGTTCACCATCCCACGGGGCTTTTTAAAGGCTAAAGGAAATGAGCTGTCACGTGCTTGTGTTATTTTTGTTCCTGGTGAAGGGGGGAAAATCCCTTTCCGGCTCCCCAGCCCAGCCTGGTCCTGCCTGATGCATCCCAGCCCTGACACCATCTGGAGCACATTTTGTATGGCCCCCATCCTGGGGCCTCCTGGAGCTGCCCCCAACCACAGTGGGGGGAAAACCCCCCTCCAGCCCGTACAGCTCATGCGCGGTAAAAGAAGCCTTAAATCCCAGCGGCTGGTTTGAGTCATCATTTTCCTAGCAGGAGCTGGCAGCTATTTCCATCTGCACTGGTCCTTACAGCCCCCAGCAGGGACAGGGCACCCACACATACAAACACACCACAGCAATATCCATGCCCTCCCTGCCCAATCCTAATCCAACCCACCTCCACAAATAAAACCCCACTTGCAGGAGCTTTTTGCACCAGATTTTGATAACAATCCTTCTTAAAACAACAAGGGATTTCAGGATTTCTTCTGTGGTGAGCAAGCTTGGCAACTCAGTGATGCCACTAAATACCCTTCCATTCCCAAATTCATCCCCAGGATCCTAAATTGCCTCCTGAGGACCATGTGCTCATCAAACACAAGTTTCTCTTTGATTGCAGGAGATAATGAAGCGAGGCTATTAAAAGGTCCTGGAAAATTGCTCTGCTGCTTTTACAGGTGGATGGTTTTTTCCAATCATATAATCTTTAATTTCAGGATGAGTGCTGGAGCGATGTGACCGACAGCCCCAGGGCCTGGAGAATGCCTGTCCCTTCCCTGTCAGACAAAACACCATTGAATACATCACCACTCAGCATCTTTAGGTCTCATTGGCTTTGTTTTCCCATTTCTAAGATATCCTGAAGTTGCTGGCATGGATTTCCATGCCAGTAAATGGCAGGGTGGGCAAAGGAAGGAGCCATCACTGGGAAATGGGATGTCACCCTGTTTGGGGCAGGGAGAGAAGGGGAGTGGAGGAGCAATGGCAGCATTGTCTGCACTGACTGCTGCTCTTCCCAGGGATAAACGGGCTGAAAATTCCCCCAGGAGTCTTCAGGAAATGCCACCCTGGGTGATCAGGTGCTACTCATCCCATGATCCCTGTACAGAGACATCACTTCTGCCACCACCGAACCATTGACTGGGTGCCAGAGCCATGCATGGTCCCTGCAGGTGGGGGAGGGGGCACACAGGGACCCCTTGGACTGGACTGGCATCTCTGTCACGGGTGGAAAACCTGAGAATTAGGGTTGGGTGTTTTTGACAGGGAAGGAATGGATCTGAGTCGAGTCTTCTCCCACCTCCTTTGACACCAGGCAGAAACCGTGAGTGGTGACCTGTCCTTGTTTCAGGTGTGACTTCAGTGGGCTGGATTACTACAAAAAGTCATAAAACCGTTCAAATTTCCTTTTGCCCATGGCCCAAGAGCTGCCAGAGGTTGCAGCCCCTGGGCAGAGTGCCAAGGAGCTGCTTGCCTCTGTGGGGCCGTCAGCTCGCGTTAGCTTGGACCAGCGAGCGGGAATCTGCCGGGGGCAGCACGGGAGGCGACAATACCCCGTCCCTCTGCATCACTGGGCTTCCAAAGCCAAAACAAGACTTGGAGAGAAAAGTGCAGTTCATTAAGAAGGTCCTTCCTGCTTCACCCGTCCAGAGGGATTATATTTTCCCCTTGAATTTTTTTCCTCCCTGGAAGCTGGATGAGAGAGGGAGCAGGGAGCAGACCCTGCAGACCTGGTGTTGGCACAAGGACGTTTCTCCCTGCCATGGGACAATGCCATGAAGAACCGATGGCCGGCAGTATACAAGCACCAGGTATTAAGAGAAGAAGCCAATTTCATGCATTCAGCCATCGCCACATCCCGACAGCAGCGAGGACCTGGTAACTTATTCTTCATCCTTTTAATTAAACATACTCTTATCAGCCAGCTCAATCGGCTAATGGAGCCAAGTTAATTGGGTTTCCCATGTTTTAAACCCTACTCACAACCCTGGCTGCCAACAGCAGCAATTCCAGCCTTTCCTTGTGTCTGGCCTCCAGAGGGGTTATTTCAGGCTCATCCCTCAGCGCTGGGATAGGGCCAGGAAAGAGTGTGGAGGTCAAATCCCCAGCACAGAGCTGGGATGGAGCCAGCCACGCTGAGGCCATTTCCTATGGGATCTGGGGGTGCAGGGGAGTGCCAGCAGTGGGAAAACAGAATGGAATGTTCCTACCCTTGCTGGTGGATGGGTCTGCAGAGACCGGTCCAGAAGCATCCCAAGCCCCTTGGCTCAACTGCAGTGGGACCCTCAGGGAAGTGCTCTGGCTCAAACACCCCTGCTCAATGGGGCGATGCTGGGTAGGCACTCTCCCCCCCAAAATTCACACTGGCAGAAGCAGCCAAGGCAGATGCCCATCCCTGCAGCTCACACTCCCACTGGGACCAGCCAGCCCCATGTGCCAGCCTGTGTGGCTGATGTCCCTGAGCATTCTCCAGTGCCATTTCCCCCACCCTCTGCCGGCCATTCTGGGTCTCCCCAGGTTGCCATGGGGAAAAGGGGACCCTGGGCCCTGCACTCCAGGGGTGTTGATAAGCCCAAGGCCATGCTCACAGCACGGCCTTGTCACGCTCAGCTCCCTGTGCCAGGAGCAGCAGCTCCCTCCTTGAGGCAGAACAGGCAGGGAGGGGAGTGGGATTCTGCCCCCCAATCCTGAATGGCTGTGGAACTGAAGGGCAGAGCCAGCCCAGCTGCTCTGCACCCCAAGCACCCACCCAGCACCCCCAGTTTGCATCAACTGCCTCAGTTTGCAACAACTCAAGTACCACCAGCTCAGGCACCACTCAGCTGGGTACCACTGAACCCCAGGTCACGAACCACCACACCAGGTGTCACAAGCTGAGTCCCACCGAGCAGCCAGGTTTGGCCAACCAACACAGCAGAACAGAGGAGGCAGAGTCCGGGGCTTGCCACCACCACTGCTTTCTCCTCTCTCCCACCCTTGCCCCAGTTCCCTGTGCAAAGCCATCTGGTCCCATGGGGAGCCAGCTCTCCACTGCAGGCCACATTTCCGTCTCATCCTCCCACAGCCACAGGCTGAGGTCAGCAGGGTCTGCCTCGTTCTCATCCCCCTTCCTGCCTGCTGCAGCAGGGCTGCACCCCACAGACACCCCTGAATCAGTCTCCCTGCAGCCTCAGCTGCCTGTGAAGACGTGGCCACACCGCAGGCAGACAGACACGCTCCCCAGGAAGGGCAGGGCCCCTGCTCTCCTTTCACCACCAGCATCCGCTGAGCTGCCAGCAGCACCCTGAGCCTCCCTGCTGGCTGGGAAAGAACCACTTCCCCTCCACCACTGCCACTGGTTTTACCAGACTGGACCCGTTAGGTTCATGCCTGATGCCTCACCAGGAAAATATGTGCAGGAGTGCAGGACAGGCGGATGCTGCACCAGGAGGCGCCGCTGCCGGTTGTGGCCCTCTGCCCGGGGAAGCCGAGCAGGGACATGGGGCCCCCTGCACTTTCCCGTCTTCCTCCCTGGATCTCACCAGTGCCGAGGATCGGAGGCGGTGGAAACCCAAAGGTTCTCCTTTGGCTTTCGAGGGCTGGTTGATGGGTGCAGTACCCACCGCCACCCTCTCTCCCCTGGGGCACAACCCAAGCAGAGAACTGCAAACTCGGCGCATGCCGTGGGTGGCCCCATAAAGCCACCCGGGTTTGCTCCGCCTGCAGGCAGCACTGAGAGGACGTTGGACTCATTAGGAAGATTATACCTATGAGATTTCATTGCAGGGAAGTTACGAAAGGCTCCCCAGGCCGGAAGGCATCAATCCCAGCACAGCCCAGTTACAGCCAAGAACTCCCACTAAATGTAAAATTAGAGCAGTTCCACTGGCAAGGGCCCCTAACTTCTTCTCTCCACTAGCTGGAGCTCTGCTCAGACACCTGGGGAGAAGGGGGAGCATTTGCAGCTTCCTAATTAGCCCAATTACTGCTGCAGATCAAAAGTCCTTTGCTGGGGACACCCGGAGCAAAGTGATTGCAGCTTGTTCTGGTTTCCCAAGAGCAACTGTTGAGGGTGTTATTTTAGAGCTCAAACGCTGAACTATCCATCCTGTAAGAAAAAAAATCTATATATTACACATTTTTAAAAAATATATTTTTAAATTTTTAAAAAATATATTCACCACTCATCTATGTGCGGTTTTGGGGGTATCTTTGGGAACTTTGCCTTGGAGCTGAGACCCAAATCACTTGCACTTTCCAAAAAAAGCTTTTGGAAGATGCCGGTGGCAAAGAGCAACATGAAGCCAAGAGATGCCCTGGAGCCCAGTGCAGAGCCCAGCAGGGCGGGGAGAGGAGGTTCCCAGCCTCTCCCATCACATCCCAAGCCCGCGGGGTCAGGCGGGCTCCGATAAATCCTGGCTCGTGAAGAAGCACTGAAGCCGGCCAAGCCACTGGAGAGCAATTAGCACCTTGCAATCGTGCAAAAATTAAATGCAACGGAAGGAGATGAAAGCCATCGAGCTGCCCGGACCTCGGCGTGCCAAACCGGGCAGCATCCGGCGTGCCGAGAGCCCGCAGCAAAACCACCGAGCCCTCAGTGCCACCGGAGCCTTTCCCCAAAAAGCGGCAGTTTGGAGCTTGTTTGGGCACGAAAATTCAAGCGTTCCCGCAGCATGCGGCTGCCGGGGCTCTCCCTGCCTGCTCTCCCTGCCTGCCTCCGGCGCCGGCGAGGCGTGGGCGGTGAGCGGAGCGCGCTCGCCGTTCCCAAGAACCGCCATGAGCTCCTCGGAGGAGAGGGAAGCGCTTTTGACAGGCAGCTGCCGCACACAGCCGGCAGCGGGGCCGCTGTCGCTGCCAGATGGGGACGGACAGACGGACAGACAGACAGACAGACAGACAGACGGGCACGCGCGCGCCGGGGGGGGGCGGGCAGGGCGC